>JAVDBV010050883.1:0-12331 GCA_032619315.1 Piper longum
GCTCGGCTCGTTTACATTAAAGCTCGGCTCATTTACATCAAAGTTCGGCTCGGTTCATTTTATAACGAGCCAAACTCAAGCACACCCCTGCTCGGTTCGGCTCGACTCGTTTACACCCCTACATAAGATATACATTGTGAGACAATATTAAAAAAAGAGAAAAACTCTATATCTATACAATCCTATTTTTTATTCCATAGTTCATGCATTAGAGTAAAATTTTAAATATTTTCACACACCAAATAATTAATTAGTGTCACTAAGCCCAGCTCAATCTCCATAGAGGAATGCCAGCCTAACAGTGGAAGTGGGAAGTTGGCAAGTCCAGCCCTACCTTGAAGGCTTGAACCAAGCCGATCTGGTCCGGTTTGACAGCGAAACATGAACATCTGCGAATGATCGAGTACGGTCCGACCAAATTATGGATTCCAATTCTCTTTTGATTGCCAAACAAAATTTCCATTTCTCTTCCAAAGTGTTTGTTAATTTCAATTCCATATGTAATCCATTATTATTTTTTCAATCAAATACACGTCCAAAAAACCCTAATTTTGTCCGAGTATTCTATAAGACTACCCATTAGCATTTGTCGGCCGGCTCCCCGGTTCAAGCCATCCACCGGGTCACTGTCAAACCGGTCAGACCCACCTCGTTTCCTATCAAGAGATAACTTAACGAAGAAGTGGAAGAATCCTGACATCACACCATTTTATAGTTATAAAAGACAAGAGCCTTATTTTTAATATTATAATTATAATACTAGTTATTACGGCGCTATGGGGGAGACACTTATAGTTTTCTTAAAAAATTTATTTTAATAATATTTAAAATTTTAATTAATAAATGATTAATTATAACTAAATTTTATATTATTAATTTAGTATGATCATCTTAAATGTTGAAATTATGTTTATCAAATTTACATAATTTATCTTATAAGTCAGTGTAGCCGTATTTGTCAAATGTCATACTTATCAAATTTCTATACTATGGTATTCTCAAATTTTTGTAATTTGTGTGATTACTTTATTAATATTATGTTTATTAATTATTTGTAGATAATCATAGAGTAGAGACGAAGATGGTCAATAAGAATAAAAATTATATATACAATATTTTGAGTTTATCCTATTAAGAGATTTTTATTATCAATAAAATATTAGGTGTCATCCTAGAATTAACCACATGTGGGAAAAAGCTGAGAATGAAGGAGAAACAAAATCATCCTCCTATAATATAGTTTTATTTACCATAAGTCTATATTTTAATCACACTACAGTCAATTGATCGAAAATAAAATATCAGTGACGAAAAATTTATTATAAAAAAAATTAAATTTATCATAATTTTACTATTATTGATATTTTGTTTTTTTATTGTGTTATTTACATTAGAAATTTATGAATTATTTATTACGTAAATATTGGCATAAATCATACTTCAAATATTTAAGTTTTACAGCAAAATCTTTTAGCTTTACCTTGTATCTAATTAAGTGCAATTTTTCTAACAATAATAACTTTTATGGGTAATTAATTTTTAAATAAATGAGAATAAATATATACAAATATTTAAGGTTAGAGGGAAAATTTTATAGCTAATCCTTGTAAAAAGTAAAAAAGAAAGACCTTGTAATTTTAATAGGTTAAGATATATAGTAAAAAAAGCCTTTAAAATTATAATATATAGGAAAGATATCTCGGCCTTCTCATTAGATATATATAGATATTGTGTTGTGCTGCCTATTTTAACAGTGCACCCGAACGAGAGCCGCTAGATTTAGTCGGGTGTGTTGCAAGAAGAGCACCACAATATAT
Source organism: Piper longum (assembly GCA_032619315.1). Classification (NCBI taxonomy): domain Eukaryota; kingdom Viridiplantae; phylum Streptophyta; class Magnoliopsida; order Piperales; family Piperaceae; genus Piper; species Piper longum. Next base: position 1,818 of record JAVDBV010050883.1, read on the forward strand.
ATATATATATATATATATATGAGAGAGAGTTTAGGAATTCATAATTAGACCATTGGATCTATCATGTTTTATTTAGAGTTTATTTATTCCAGGCAGCTTATGTAGGGCTGGATTTGAAGATAAACCGTCGAGGCTGAAGAAAATTACATTTACCAAAGAGAAGAACATTTACCAATATATACACACACTCTGCCATGTTGTAGTATTATATTGCAATTTACATAACCTGTGGTCATTCCTATCTCTCGTATGTACACACAAAAGGGAGCGTCTAAGACAACGTTGAAAGTTGAAACTGTCTACTTCTGCAAACATTCCCTTCTGAAACAAGCGAGGGCTCTCCAACCAAGGAGCTTCTCTCCTCTCCCTCTCTCTCCCATCCCTCGTATAAGCCTTTAGCTACAGTTGTTCTCCCATCTTGAGCCGGCTTGCATGGATACTGATCAATGGTCACAGGTAAAATTCATGGGAAATACCATCTAGCTGATCTTCTTGTAATTGGTTTTTTTTTTTTTAGGGTTTTTATTTTTCATGCGGTTGTGATGCTTTTTTGATTGGTTTTTGTTGATGTTTGGGGGAGGATTTATTTCTTCTGGTGTGGGTTGTCTCTGATCTGTTTAGAAGCTTTACTTTATCTCTGAAAAGTGTTGTGAATGCCTTTTTCTTCCAGCCTTTCTTTTTTCATGGTTATGTCATAAAGGAGGGAAAAAAAGTGGACATCTTCCTCTCATTGTTGTTGTATTTACTTGGCTTTTTGCTAATCTGATCCTTGTTTTCACTAGACCCTTTGTTTGCTTTTCACTTATTTGCTTTTGTTTCTCTAAGATAATCAGATTGATGGTGTAAGCCTGTTTGTTCTTTAGATCTCCCAGTCTTCTTCTTTTGTTTGGGGTCTTTGTGATCTTCTCCCTTTTACTTTTTTCCCTCCCTCCGCTTTACTTTCAGGAAGTTGGTATGGTGAAGCCCATGGAGGAGATGGTCCCAAGCACCACCTGCTCTAGACCTCCTATAGTGGAGAGGAAGGCAAGGCCCAAGAAAGACCAGGCCTTGAACTGCCCCAGGTGCAACTCCATCAACACCAAGTTTTGTTACTACAACAACTACAGCCTCACCCAGCCAAGGTATTTCTGCAAGACTTGTAGAAGGTATTGGACTGATGGTGGTTCCCTTAGGAATGTTCCAGTTGGGGGAGGCTCAAGGAAGAACAAGCGCTCCTCATCTTCCTCTTCCAATTTAGCCTCCAAGAAGACCACCTTATCTGATCTCAATCCCCCCTCCATCCCCTCACAAAACCCTAAAATCAATGAAGGTCAGGATCTCAATCTTACTTTCCAGACCCCCCAAGAGTACCGCAACATGTCCCAACTAGACTTTGTTGAGCTGCCCAGCATTGACAACAACAACAACAATAACAATGGGTCTTCCACATCTTCTACAACTACTTCTGTACCAGCCCTTGAGCTGCTCAGGACTGGGATTGCTTCTAGGGGTTTGAACTCCTTCATGCCCATGCCCATGGCTGTGCCTGATTCCAACTCTGTTTATCCACCTGGATTTGGCCTGAATTTTTCTTTTGATGGGACTGGGAATGGAGGTGCATATGTCAATAATATGGGTGGTCAGGAGAGTGGAAGTGGGAGGCTGCTGTTTCCATTTGAGGATTTGAAGCCAGTTTCTAGTAATGATTTTGATCAGAATAGAGGACAAGGGGATTCAACATCTGGTTACTGGAATGGGATGTTAGGGGGTGGCTCATGGTAGATGACAAAACTAGGAGAAGCATGGTTTTGTGTGCTCTTCCCTTCTTTTATGATTTCATGGTGGGTGTTCTTTGTTTGGACTTGTTCAGAACTAACAGATAGATATATATACATGAAGTTCTTATTAATTTCCACTTTCTTCTCTACTACTGTGTGTTAGTACTGTCAATGGTTGTGAAGATTCTTTTAGGTTGGCTTCAAATATTGGGTCTGAACTAAAAGAGGGGAACTATGGAGATGGCAAAAAGGTCCTTGATTCTTGCAGCAGCTGGTGAAGACCCCTTGAATTTTTGGTTGAGAAGAAAAGTAACTAGCACCACTTATTTATATGTTTCACATGAGTTTTGCAAATAATATTTCAAATTTCAGTACTCGGAGTGGAATGTGGAATTGTGTATGGATAAGAAAACCTGTTTCCTTTTATCTTCTTTTGTTTTGTTATTTCATGTTAAATAATTGCATCTACAATAATCAGCCTTTTGTGTGAAAGCTACACTGAGGTATCTGAGTTGAGTCACATTCAGGTCTGCCAGTTTTCGAAGTGGTGGGAGTGCAATGATTCCACAAATTGTTCTTTATATGCCTTACATCTTCTTGAGGCAGGTCTGGAACGACAGGTCCCATCAAGCATGCACACCATCCACCCAGATGGCCCTCTCTTCTGGCCATGGCAGCACCTCCAAGAATTTTTAAGGAGAACCCAAAAGTAGGTAAGAGCTAAGAAGCTAACCCAAGTGGCTGGTATGATCTTCACACGATTCCTAGTGTCATTCCACCACAGCAGATCACTTCCACTGGGCTATGGCCGTCAGTACCATTACAAAGTTGATCACATCTCTTTCCCTCTGCCCTATTCTTCTTTTCTTCTTTCAATGGTACTGAAGGGGACCAAATTGGAGCTGATATGAGCTTCACCTGCTTCAACCGAAAGCTTACCTAATAATTTCCTTACACAGCCACCCATGACTTCTTCATGTATCATTGTGACCACCACATGCTTTCTTCTTTATCAACTGGTTTGATTAGGCAAGACACCACCCCTTGCTTTACTCCCCATGTCATGTTAGGGGAAGAAAGTGTTTCAGAGACCCACTAACACTCCCCATTGGCATGAGTGCTATTAGAACACCATCACTACTTTGCCCAGGGCTTCACCTACACATTAAGCCTACTCCATTTTGTTGCATATTCTTGATTCAAGCATTCAATAAAATAGGTAGTGGTACTCTGCATGGTCCATGGCATCAAATTGTCTCAAAACTATTCCCTCCTTGCCTGTACTTTGTTTTCCTGTTAGCAACTGATTTCATCAACTTTTCATAGTGACGCTAAGAAATAGAAAAGATGAAGGGAGGAAATTAAGGCATAGGAGGTGGGAAGGTGGGAATAAATTATGCTTAGGAAACATGGAAAGGTAGTCAGACTCAGTGGGAAGCTGAGATGAATATAGAAATATAGAGGTTGAATTGTGAACATATAAATTTATGTTCTTCATATATATTGGGATGATTAGGTAGCTATAGATTTGAAGAATATCACCACCTAAACATTATAAAAAACTGTTTACTTAATCCACTATACGTGCTTCCCTTGGTTAGGGTTTAGAATATTCGTGAATTAGATGCAAGTTTGATTATTTTGATATATAATATATTTAAAAATATTTAGATGAATATGGGCTTTGAGAATATTTATAAATTTAATATGTATTTATTCATATTTTATACGAATTTATTTTGGATCATATACAAGTTTAGATTATATAAAAATATAATATATCTGAAAATATTCAGATTAGGTTTGAGATTGGGGAGATCCGGATGATATTTTACAAAATTATATTAAAAAATATTGAAATAATGATTTTTTTACTAATGTTTCTAATATTTTACATAAAAAATTATATTATTTATTTTTTTTAACCTATTTGGATCATATATGAATATGATAAATAAAATAATTTTCAAATATCCCTGTCCATATTCAATCCAATCCAATCCCTACACTTAACATACACACTTTCCCCATTCTTTTTCTTTTCTTAATGGTATTGTAATTCCTTCAATCCCAAGTGAATAAACTCACCAAAAGATTTCACAAAACCATTATTTGTAAATTTGGATGGTACTAAGCTTTTCTTGCCTGGGTGAAGCATGCAGCCAAGGTTAGTTAATCAGTTGTTTCATGAAAAAATAAACCAAAACCATGTCTACAACTTTTGTACATATTCTCATCCTTCAATTTATATCAAGGTCACATCCAACTAATCCAATTACATACGATTCTGACATTGGTTGGCCTCTTCAAACATCTTTTAGGTTACTTCACCGAAAGTGTCCAAAAATTGAAGAATGCCATGCAAAGTCGTATGCACTGTCTTCATCATCGAGAATAATGGGGTGTAGGAGTCTAGTACACAAATAGACCAAAGAGACATATTTCTAACTCTGAGCTTGTGTACCTCACATTTCATTAATACATGCAACGTACCAAAATAGGCTATCCCCTACGGTTGGGATGGTGTAAAATCGGGTCTAAGTCGGGCTCGGCTCGACTCGGCTAGTATTACAGGCTTAATTAGTAGAAAACCAAAGGAGAAAAAAAAATGGAATAGACCATTAAAAGTATTAGGCTTAACTTCTCAAATCCTGGTAATTACATTTATTAAGTTTTAATTAGACGCTAAAATTGCTCACACCATGCCCCAAACTCAGCTAAAACTTCCGATATGAGTTGAGATTGAGCTCGTCATCTTGCCAAGCAAAGCCGAGTTAGTCAAAAGTTCGACTCATTGCCACCCCTACCCGATAGCTTAGATGGAGCCATGTGGCACAAATAATTTGCATTTAGACTTGAGAAATTTATAATTAGGTGACTCGAATTAATTTCCAGAGTAGAATAATTGTGGCGTCCGATGATGCAATGTTATTAAAGACTTGCCCGTTCAAGGAATTGGTCTTGAGGGCAAGAACATTCATTTTAAGAGAAAACATATAAAATTTCTTAAGATGGTTGTCTTTTTTAACACCAACCCTTTATCCGGACCGGCTAATACTATAAAACTAGGCAAAATCAAATTCATTTTTCATCACTATATATTGCCTTGAGATAACCATTATCCTTAAACACTCATTAACTGATCACATATTTACTAGAATGGATATCTTTACTACAGTATCAATGAATGACCATGAAGAGGTTGTTGGAGTGAGTAATAGTTGTTTACCTTCTAATTGCCAATTTAACAAGAACTCCCAATTTTGGGATTGAATTCAAGTATCTCTTCACCAACTCAATAATATTAGGAAAGTGAGGAATTCCAAACCCCTCAATGCTTGCATGAATGAACCTACTTTGCTCACACTGTTAGCAAAACCTCCTGTCAATACTACTGATTAAAACCACCACCAACTGGGAATATTTTTTTTAAATAGTTGAACAATGAATATATATGTAGTGCCTTAACAGTTAACACAATGAGGCCCTCCACCTTCAACTTTCTTCCAGACAAGGCCCATGGAAAGTTCAAGTACTCATGTCAGCCATCATTTTGCTTGAGACTGTGGAGGAAGAAGGCACTAGGTCCCCTCCATTGAGACCACCATGTGAACTCCATCATCTTTGGTGTTTGATCAGCAAGCCAATTCTTCCCATCTCAAACTTTGTGCTGAGGAGAGGCTCATCTTTGAGATGATTGTTTGTGATATATTGGATGTTTTGCAATTGTTGTGGAAATTAGGGCAATTTAACCGTGAAAAAATACAATAAATTGAAATACATGAAAAAAAAAAACAAGGCTGCACGAGATAATAAGATTTCACTGTGTAGTCATCTGCCTACTTGATTTAAGGCATTCAGTAGCAAATTGCGGAGAATTACATGTTATGCCTCTAGAACTAATGCTTGACCTAATTACAAAAAATTATAATATTCCAATATATATTGTGATATCTTCTAAATTAGTTTCACGTCTAATACATATTGGGGTAAAATTCAGTAATAAGGATGTGTTTATAAATCTTCAACATTGATAACATGTTTTTCAAAAAATAATTTAGTCTATTATATTGTCATTGTGATGTCTTCTTGAACTTGCCCCTGGCTATGGACATCCTCTTTTCATGAAGTTTATGGGTAGGCTCTCAACCCTGGTGTGGGAGAGTGCTTAGTGTGTGGAAAATTTGTTACAAGAAAACAGAAAAGTGAGCTATATATGTAAGTCTGCAGGGGCTTCAAATACAAAATAAATAAATATGTAGCAGGCCTTATCCAAATCGAAGTGATTGAGTGAATAATCTTTCAAATAATTTTTTGTTTAATTTATATGACATGTATTTTAGAGTTCTTATATTAGGATAAGTCCCTGAGGAAGATTAAGGCTAGAAGTTTTGTGTCTTTGTCCATAGTTTCAAAACCTCAGGACTTAGACTCGACTTGATAGACCATAGAGTGAAGTCGACTAGGAATTGACTTAGAACCAACTTGGAGTCATTTATATTATTGCTTAATTAAAAAAATTATTATATAAAATTAGCATCTATAATTCTCTTGATACTTAAAATTGATATATATATATATATATATATATATGATTTATATCACATTAAAATATTGATTTAGATAAATTAAAAGAAAACTAAAATGTTTTAATAATTTTTATTATTTATCCCGGGGAGTCAATCATTAAATTTATTAATACGGAATCATTCATGAAATTTAACTCAAGAAGTTATAGACCGGAGTCGACTCAAAGAGTCTTTTGGAGTCAAAAAGAAGTTTTAAAACTTTCTATTTCTATGGTAAGATCCATTATGCTATATCATCAAATTAGTGACTGCAGTGGAGTTCACAATATTGTTCTCTTTTCAAAAGAAAGATTGCATAAAAGTCTGGGTTATGAGATGGTTCTTTTCATTTGAAAGAATCACGACTGAATTGTCGATTTGCAAAGCTCCATCTTGCATAATTGATCCTATTATGCCACATGACTTAGCAAGTAAGATATACCGCTGATCTATTGTTTAAACATATATTAAGTTATACTGTTTTATTCCACAATGTTTGCCTATATTTAACCTTAATAGAATTTGGAAGCTTAAAACATGTTGTTGGATAATAAACAACAATTGATGTTAGGGTTAAAAAGTAATACTTAGGAAAGAAATTTCTTTCAAATTCATTCAAAAGGGCTCACTAGTAATCTGTTAATTTTCTGCCTTTCATACAATAACTTTACCTTGATCTTCTGGTTTAACATAATCACTCATGCATTCACATCCAAAAGCAAACAAAAGCTTGATGAGAAAAAGAAAAGGGAAGCTACCTCTACCAACCACACCTTCCCATAGGACCAGTATTTTCAACAAGCAGCTGACTATCTACCATCAACTTAAGGTCATCTCTGAATCAGTTAAAAAGAAGAATCCATGTTGAGGGATGCCTGTCATAGTTCAATGGTTCAGGTTGATGATAGCCACTCAAGGGAAGTGAGGCACAACAAGGTGGTTAGGGACAAAAAGGATTGGTTGGTCTTGGTTGACATCAAATATTTATCTGCTCCTTTACTTTGTCTAGTGATTCTCAAGTTGGGTGGCTAGAAGCAGAAAAGAACAAAACATGGGTTCTGATAAAAATGGAGAATTGGAGGATGAGAAGAGAAGCCAGACATACTTCAAACTTGCAAGGACTTCATTCTCCCCATTATATTTTGGTCATTGACAAAATGGTTTTTTATGCATTTAGAGGAATGTTGGAGCCATAGGAGGAGAGCGGTTTTAGTCAAGAAATGGAATGTCTTGCCGCCCAATTTGACATTTGAAGAGATGAGAAGCTGGTAGGCTAATTAGAGAGGTTGAACTTCTTTCCTTGTAATGCTACAAGAATGGCATGGGCGGTTGAAAGTTGGAACTCATACTAGATATCGTGATTTTTGTGCACATCACTTCCTTGAGTAAAGATAAATTTGCTCAATTAAGTAACCCAGTGCACCCCACGTCACGCAAGGCACGAAATTTGCTCAATTAAGTAAAGATAAATTAAAATTATTTCTTCAAATAGCTAGTAATCTTGAAATCAATGCATGACTAAGTGACTTCTCCCATATCTACTTTTATATTAATAGAAGGGAACTCAATGCTAGTATGAGATTAAAAATAAAAAAATTAGGCAATCAAAATATAAGAATTTTTTTAAAAAATATAATAAAAATTCCTCATGAGTTTCGATCATGTTAACTTCAATTACTTAAAAAAATAATAGAAATACCAAGTTCATGAGTTCAAACTTAGTGACCGTCAATTTCTAACTTCCTATTAATAAGTGTTACTTTAATTGTCTTGGAAAAAATATGTAAAAAATCAAATAATTACATTTTTTATTCAAATAAGATATGTCTTTTAAGTCAATCACATTTTATATCTAAGATATTAAATTATTATAGTTTATCTCATTATTCAATAAAAATTTATATATAAAATTAAAATTTATCAAGTATAGATTGCAAATGACTCGACGTCTTGACTAGTATATATAAAAAAGATGAGTTAAGTTCATCACTTTGCATTTTAAATTGGGTTGTTATAGGTGGTATCGAAGTCGACCTATAATCGTATTAGATGATGAGTTGGACTAAATATAGAATAGGGAACTAGTGATCACATATCACATGGGTACTAAGGAACTAACTATGAGCCAAAAAAAGGAATTTCGATGATAAAATTTTTTAAAAACGGTTGAATTGTGAGAACCCCATAAATTAATTTCACATCTAATAAAATCAAATATATAAGTAAGGATGTGCTTATAGATTTTTAATTTGATTGACTATTTTTGAAGAAATGATTAAGCCCATTAATTAGTATTTTGGACCGGTTTGTTATAAAGATTAATACTTTTAATACAACTAGAACTTTTACTGGTAATTTTTATCAAAGACAATAGATATCTTCCACTTGACAATCTATGTTCAAAACAAAGTTCTCTCATTTAAATCGTCGAAATTACTTGAGAGGTAGGCGTGAGAAGAAATAGTGTGAGGTAGATATTTTTTAAGCTAGTAGCTTACGGGTAAACTCATCCACAAGATAAAATCAACGGTCAAATATAAAAGATTGCACTTCACAATTTCTATTGTATTACCCGTAACTACTCTAGAATTATAAATTCAAATGATTAAATCCTAAAATCATAAATTACATTCTTCTTAATCTAACCGTTGATTACTTGATCCAACGATTAAAACTAATGGTAAGATAGTAGCTTATTATAATAGACTAGCTCGTAGCGACATTTGTCGATTATGTATTTGATGATTAAAAACATAAACTACTAAGCATATTTAGATTATAATGTTTTTGTGCACATAGAGTGTATCTCAGAGAGATGGCCGAGTGGTTTGATAGCTCAAGTCTTTCTCATTATTCAATAAAAATGTCTATAAAATTAAAATTTATCAATTATAAATCACAAATGGCTCAACGTCTTGCCTAGTATATATAAAAGAGATGAGTTAAGTTCATCAGTTTGCACTTTAAATTGGGTTGTTATAAGTGTTATCAAAGCCGACCTATGATTAGATGAGACCTATGATTAAATGATGGGTTGGGACTACATATAAAATAGGGAACTAGTGATCATATCTCACACAGGTACTAAGGAACTAGCTACAAGCCAAAAAAAAAAGAATTCCGAGGATGGAATTTTTTAACGATAGGTGAATTGTGATAACTCCATAAATTAATCTCACATTTAATACAATTAAATATATAAGTAAAGATGTACTTATAGATCTTTAATTTAGTTAACTAATTTTGAAGAAATAATTTAAGCCCATTAATTAGCATTTTGGACCAGATTGTTATAAAGATTAATACTTTTGATACAACTAGAGCTTTTACTAGTAATTTTTATCAAAGACAATATATATCTACCACTTGACTAGGGGTGGGCATGGACGTCCAAATTTGTCCGACCGTCCGAAGTCCGAAGTATGTCTGACCGAATTTGTCCGACCGAATGACCGACCGAGTGTCCGATATTTTATATTAATAATATAATATCTTCAACATTTGTAAGGCTAATATTAGAGTTTATAAAAATTTCAAAATATAATATACGGTACAATTAATTAAGTTTATACACAAAATTGATATTTAATAAAAAATTTGATGATGATAGTTAATACACAAAATTTAATAATATAATATCTTCAATATTTGTAAGCCTTAGCTTCTTCAACAACAATCACTTCTGCAAATATGGTTACTCTCACAGTCTTTGAAAACATGCTATGAAACCATTAAAAATTACCTAATACAAAATAAACAACTTTGATCATAAAAAATTACCTTTCCAGTGCCATGAGGTAGCGTGGTAGCACAACAAACCATCTCGAAGGACAAAATGCATTAATCAAACTCACTTTTGGAACACATTGACACAAATGGTTGGTTAATTCAAATATCAAACCAATGTATACCTAATTATAGACATGAAGATGTTGGAATATTATCTTCATCAACATCATCATCAATATCTTCTCATTCTTCTATATTCATTGTTCCAAACAATATTCAATAATTAACATTCATCAAAATAATTAATTATTAATGAGAAATTCATAATTTTTCACCTCGGCGGAGGCAGGCGGCGATCCGACAGGCTGCGGCGGCGACAGTGGAGTCGTGGCGGCGGCAGATGGCAGCGACAGGGGGAAAGGGGAGGGCGGCGGAGGGCGATAGAGGTTGGAGTAGGGCG
>JAVDBV010050884.1:0-10110 GCA_032619315.1 Piper longum
TCAAAGGAGTAGTAACATCATCCATGATCATTAACATTTTCATAAACTTTAAACTATGTATGCATGAAATCTAAGAAGATGAAGGAGAGAATTTACCTTGCAAGGAGGAGGGCGGCTCCTATTTGGAAGAGGGAATGAGGATGAAGCCCTCTTCTTTAGCCTTCTTTTATAACACTCAAAGCTAGGGTTTTCCTTAAATGGGTAATCGGGTAATTGACATGGTTCACTTAACTATTTAAATGGTTAAATGCTATAGTTCCACTTAACCTGTTAACGGGTAAATGGTATGGTTCACTTGACCGATTGAACAAGAATTAACCGGTTAAAAATACTTTTCACTTAACCGGGTAACCAGATAACAACAATTTGTTTAAAATGAAAAAATAAATTTTCCCACGATCGATCCTGCCGCGTCGAACGTTTTTTTTTTTTCTTTTTTTTCCGGGTCTTTAGAAGCTGACCCCCTGGTCTGGCCGTTGATGAAGAAGAGGTTCATGTGGAGAATGCCCCAGTGCCTAATGTTCCAATTCCTGAGGCACCAATTCCACGTTTTGATGATGGAACATGGGAACTCACTCATGCTACATCAGGGCAAAGTAGAGCTTCCTGATCAATGAGATCAGGCAATAAAATGTCTGTGATAAATGATTTCATGACAAGGGTAATGGAGATGCAGTTAGAGACCTAATAACAATTTAAGAAAATGCAAACAAACACTTAGAAACAGATGAGAGAATGAGGGTTGAGTAGGCAAGATCACATACGAGATCTTTTAAGGATGAGGTGTAAAACCCCAAAAATAACTAGATCATTTTGTTTAAGATTTTCTAAATCTTGGAACGAGTCTTAAATATTATTTAATTAAATTCTTGTCTTCCAAATCTTTCTTAGTTAATTCTTATTAAAAAATAAGAATTATAAAAAATAAAAAATAAGTAATAAAATAATAAAAAATAATTAAAAAAAACTATTTATCCTTTTGAATCAACCAAGTGGGTGTCATGGGTGGTTAGGGTCTAACCAGTGTGGCAAGCCACTTTGGTTATCAGGTAGAGGAGTTTTTGTGGAGATAAGGTAGACTAGCACAAGGTACATTAAAACCCTTTTGGGTGAGTCTTCACGATTTTCACCATCGCCATCTCTTTTTCTCCTCTCCCTTCCTTAGAGCGTCAACCTCCTCTACTCCTCTGCTTTCCCTCTTGCTTGGTATCATTTCTTTTCCTTCTCCTTATTTTTTTCTCACTTCTTCAGGTATGCATCTTATTGTTTTTTATATTATGAAATACCTCAACTTAGTCCAACATCTAATATCTACTAGGGTAAGATCTTGTTTATAAGTGGAAAATTAATATAGATCTTTAACTTCGGATAACTACTTTTGAATAGATGACTTAGCTAATTATGTTGCACTTCGGGCCGGATCATTACAGATAGTATCAGAGCTGGAGTAGGGACGTTGGCTAGGTTGTCTATCACAAGCCAAAGAAGGATGTGGGTTGAGGAAAACAACGAACCAAGTGTAAGAATTTTAAGAATGAAATTTTTTATGATGGGTGGATTGTTAGATACCTCAACTTAGTCCCACATCTAAATCTTATTGGGGTAAGATCTTGTTTATAAGTGAGAATGAATTATGGATCTTCAGCATGGTTAACTATTTTTGAAGAAATGATTGAAGCCCATTAGTTTGTACTTTAAGCTGAGTCGTTAATGGGTATGCAATGTGGGGTTCAAGTGATTAGTCCGTAATGGGTATGCGTGGGAAATATATTATGCAAGAAACATAACTAGTTTGATGTCCTTCGTCAGACAGGGGGTCCAATTTATCCCTTTAATGATCATCTGAACGAGACCTCACCTGCCTTGTTTGTTCCCTACTCAGGCCTATCAGGTAGTAGAGCTTTACTTGCTCTAAGTAACCATGGTCATTACACCCAACTTTCCTATAACGACCAGCCCATTCCGACCCACGAGCCAAGAGTTACAATCTAAAACTAAGTGCCTCATAAATTAATTTTCTATTAATTTATTAACATTGTAAATAAACCCATGACGTAAAATCTTTTTAAAAAAATATCAAATAAATTCATACACAAAGAATTAGTTAAATTCAAATTTTAAGTCATGCCATGAAATAAAATATAAGATAACCAATATTCGGAATCAACTAAGACCCATAAAACGAACAAAAATTCCAGTGTCATGCAAACAGGCTAAAGATATAATAACGACTAAAGTAAGAAAAATCAATAGACTAATAACAAAGTCCTCAAGTTGTCCTCACTCTAACCCATCCATCCAAGCTCACACCTGTGGAGGAAATTTTGCATTAGTGATATAAATACTAAGCCATATAATTACAAGAAACAAATCAATATATTCCACAATATCATTAATCGAGTCTTTTAGTAATTATGAGCCTATGTTGAGCTCTAATTATGTCGGGAGTGGTGGCCACCCCATCCAGCTACAATCTCATTTATGCATAATGAGTCATCTTACGCTATTGTGCCCTATCTGTTAGGCTCAATGGGCCTCCAAAAAGGAGCCCTAAAAGGGACTTGCAACGGGTTCACTGACCTCTATTAATCCAAAAGCTAGTGTAAAGAATAAGTCTTTCCTATTAACCAATATACAAATCACCAACATTATCCACGACCGATGTGGGATAAACCTATCAATCTCCCCTTCACACATTAGGCGACCCCGAAACTATTATCGTCTGGCAATCTCTCGTTCATCAGACAGAACTCACATATCATCACTTGGCCAACTCCCCTTAAATCATTAAGTGGAACCCATGAAGGAAACTTCCACAATTGGCATAGGCCAACACCAAATCCAACTAGACTCGGATACCACTGTTAGGCCCAATGGACCCCCAAAAGTGACTTGTAATAAGTTTCACAGGTCTCTCTTAATCGAAATAAGGTTTTCCCATTAGCCAATATACAAGTCATCAACATCATCCACGACCGATGTGGGATAAACCCAACACTATCACCATTTTCGGCATGGGGGCAGGTATCTCATCTTTCAAAAAACTTTAAGGGTGCAGCCCCATGTTGGACTGAGTCAATTCCTTGACCCAGTTGTGCTCGATGCTTGGTGTCTGATCTAGGTCCAGGCCGACCTTGGCTGCCAGAAAGGAATATACAATATTTGAAGTAATTATACGAACCTAAAAGTATGATGAGGTACCAAAATTGCAACGAGAATCCTAATTTGGAAGTCACACATAATTTTACGTTAACATGTATAATTCTTTAGTCTAATTCATGAAATGATATGTATGCGGCACTTAATAAGGTTCATAAAAAAACAACAATAAAATATATCCCACAACAATTAGTTAATCATTTGGTTGATTACTTATAAGTGAACAATAATAATTTACTATATAATTAATTGATACCAGCTAAATTTATATGTTCACACTAAATCATTAATTATTATCTGGAAAAATCAAAACATGCCAACAACTACTTGGACTCGTAAGGATGTCAATATTTATCAGCCCGTAAATAAATAATTAATCATATATTAATATCGAACAAAATATTAAAACGGGTAAACTAATGATAATTCTTTAAATGATTAAAATATACTAATAGGTAAGCTATCTATATTCTAACTCATAAATTAATAATTTAGTTTATGCTTCATCAACTATATAAAATAATTAAAATTGTAAGCCACATGATAACTTATTAATTCTGCCAAAAATAAACATAATCATATTTATTATTCTACCTACCCTAAGACTCTTTAGTAATTTATGCATTTAATATATGTAATTCATCCTTCTCATAGAAAAGAATAACTATAAGTTGATAAATTAACATAACACAAAACTAATGCCTCATTTATTTATTAACATTTTAAAAGTTTGATACTTATATGATGGTTGCGCTATATATATAATATCATGGAGCAACTAATATCTCAAAAATTAATTTGAACAGTACATTGTATGAAACATTTTATATAATCAATTATTATATTATGTCCAAATAAACCACTTGCCTTAATTTATAACATTAATACCGATCTACATAACCTAAAATTAAGAAGAGAAATATTAACTGGTCAATTAATAGCAAACCTAAATTATTTACATACCAAAAGAACTAAAACGTACTATAATGTCATTACCAACTTATTTAATTTTGGCGTGCACCTAACATGATTTTCTCTCATATGCAGTCTAAGTAAAATATACAGATTAACCTATTGACTCAATTGTTCATCAACACAGAAAAACACAAACCATACAAACTAATTTGTTGATTCATTTTTAATTTTTATTATGAATGAAGATCTAGAGTTGAACAAGCTAAATGATGGCATGCAATAATTAATTACAGTATCAAATATAAGTGTAATGAATGAAATGGGATTACCATGTATGTAATCAATATTTAATATAATACCAATATTAATTTACATATAACATGAATAATGAATTAACGACAACAATACTTATCATAACACATAACACTAATAATATTAATATTAATTAATACAAATAGGGAAATTAATCATATTACTAATAAACACTAAGCATGATGATTCATTTAATTCACAAAACATTGAGAAGTAGAAAAATAAAATAAAAATAGAACGTCAAAAGGAAAAATAGGTATAACTTCCCACTCAAAAATTCATGCAACGTTGTGCAAGAATAAGAAATCATGCAACCACATGACGAACATGCACATTGAACAAGAATAAATCAAATGGACCATCATGATTAAAATAAAACAAGACAAAGAGATGTATGTATGAAGAGGGGAGAAAGAAAAAAAGGAGAGGACAAAGAAAGGATACCAAGCAAGAGAGAATGTAGAGGATGTTAACGCCAAAAGGAAAGGAAAGGAGAAGAAGAGGTGGTGACCATGAAAAACATGAAGACTCACCCAAAAGGGTTTTAACGTGCCTAGTGCCTAATTCCCTTAAAATCCCGCTCACATCCTCTAATGCCCAATAATCATTATCCACTCACAAGACCTAGTCTACCTAATCTCCACAAAAACTCCACTACCTAATAATCAAATGGCTAGCCACACCGGTTAGACCCTAACCACCCATAGCACCAACTTGGTTGATTCAACAGGATTAATAATAATTTTTATTATTTTATTATTTATTATTTTCTATTATTATTCTTATTTTTTTGATAAGAATTAACTAAGTAAGATTTGGAAGACAATAATTTAATTAAATAACATTTAAGACTCATTCTAAAATTTAGAAAACCTTAAATGAACGAACCTAGTTACATTCGGTGTTTTACAATCTCCCCAACTTAGGAATTTTTATCGTCGAAAATATAATAGGGCTATAAGGGAAAAATTACTTAATCGTTTAACTTCCCGTTTAAACAATGTTAGACATTTCTTCGATGATGCATTGGTATATTTGTAACTCGCTCTATAGAAGTTAGTTCAAATATATTTATATTTTTCTATTTAAGTTCATTTTAGCAAAATCACGATTTACAATTTTCTCTCACTTCTACTTTGTGATGGTTAAACACGTGAGTCATTTTGATCTATTTTTTCACTACTCTGTCCTAAGCCAATCATTTGAAATGATCCTCTATTGCAATTGAACAATCATTTGAAATGACTTTTGAATATACTAGAGGTATGCCTCTCTAAATCAATTAGTGACAAGTTACCTTGGTGTCTCATATCCTTCCAAAGGTTCTCTTTTTAATTTGCCCTTTGACTTGCAGCTTGTTCCTGATCTGGAAGTTGCTACCTCAATCCCCACTAAGGAAATTTGTGATCGTCAATTCTTCAAAATATCTCCTCACCGTTAATAATACCATCAATGTTACTTCATCTCCTTCTTCTTCCTTTTATTACCCTTTTTTCAATAAAAAGGTACACAGTTATGCATAATGTATAATATAAAGTGTCCTATCGAATTCTTCCACATTTATTTTATAATTATTTAACAATTATCTATATTTTCATATCATCTAGTGATCATTCTTCTTTAGTTTCTTACAATTTATTTGTACACCATACCAATAGAGTTTTTTTGTCTAAGAAGAAATATCTTGAACTACCTAGTATCATTGTTACACAAACCTCCCAACCTGACACTTTTGACTCTTGGGCTAGTCCAATATTGTCCTTACCATTCATATCTTCCAAACCTTGAGCAACCTCTAAAGTTTTAGACACAATTTTATCCACAACAATTGAATTGGATGCCCCTCTAGTCCCTATGCCCTTACGAAGTTGTCAAAAATAGTCTGTAAATATTGACTTGCATGGGTGACATTAACCCGCAACCCATTTTGTACACACCCATAAATATTTACCATCTAAAATAATGGAAATTAATACCATAAAAGAATGATCAATGCTAATATAAAGAAAAATTACCCTAGGGACAGTGGACTCTTAGACTTTTGACAAGGTAAGGATCGATTTGCATGGTTCCGTGGGAAACACAACTCTAATACCACCTATAACGACCCAAGCCAAAGTGCAAACGAATAGGCTAAGTCATCTCTTCAAAAGTGGTTAACCACGTTGAAGATCTTTCGTCTATTCCCAATAGGTATTAGATGTATGAGACTAAGTTGAGGGATCTTGCAGCTGTGCTCACGACCTTTCCATCACAAAGAGCTTCGTTTAGCAGTTAGTGATTATAGAGAGTGTTCCATACTCATAGTACATAGTAAAGTCATAGCAGTTGTCTTTGTTCCCTAACGTCCACAATTGAGTTTTCTCGTTGGCCCCAATTGCCAAGCTGGTGGTTTGTGATTAATGTGCTTGTGTTGTGTTGATTAGGGCCGTGTTCGCACCTGCTTTATGTGTGTCGTGCATTTGTGCCGCATTTGGTTTATAGTTATGACGCACGCATTCAGGCATATCTCTAAGCCCTAGTCTAGGCTAGGAGCCATCCCAAGCCTTTACCCTTCCTTCCCTTTCCCTTCTTGCATCATTTTTCTCCCGTTGCAGTGCCATATGCGACATAGGGTGCTATCCCAGCACCTTTGCACTGACATCCAGGGGGATTTAACAACACCTCTCTTTTCCCCTTTGACTTCCTCACCTCTCCTCCCCTCTACCCTAGCCATTGCCACCCTCCTTCTCTAGCCGTCGTCCAACCTCCGTTGCCCCCATTTGCCCCTCCTTTCCCCTTCCCCTTCCTTCTTCCTCCTCTTTTCGTTTTCCTGATTATGCATGTAGATAGCTAGATCGTCATTATATGATATAAATTTAGTAGTTTTCCTATTGATTTTGTGATAAAATTATATTTTATATCATATAAATCTAGTAGTAAAATCTACCGACTAAATATACCTAATGACAGTTGGAACTATCAAAATATTAAAACCTTATCATTTTTCGACCACGTCCAAGTGATCTTGTTTTGCCTGCCAAGTTGACTAATTGTTTAAATTGCTAGCATAATAATATTTTAACTCATATTTGATTGTGAATTGATCACGGTGTGAAAATACTTAAGTTAAATGGTAATTAACTTTAATATCTTAATTGAGTAAACGATATAGGATTATTTAAAGAATGATAATCTTTGATTTACAAGCACTGTTTGAGGGTGACCCGAGATCTTTCAAGTTCTCTAAATTAAGGTTGCTACAAGAAAATTATAATCTTGCTTAAGTTTAGATCACTGACCCGAAATGTTATTTTACTTTTTATAATTTTACCAAGATCTTATTCTCGATTAACGTGTCAAGTATCTTAAATAAATTACCTCAAATCTTCTGGCATTTCGATATCTCTTATTAGATTTAAGTACGTGGGTTGAACCCCAGAAATAATTTTATAATGAACCGAGATCACTTTCTCAATATGTGTTTTATTATATAGAATCATGATTAGTATGATGATACACTCAGCATGTGAATGACGAGTGATGTGTGTGTGTGTGTGTGTGTGTGTGTGAGAGAGAGAGAGAGAGTGTGTGTTTAATTTGCTACCCTTGCATGCCATGTCATTTGCTTGACCTAGGTTTTTTTCCTGGATATTCCATGCACGCATCATTCAAGGTTTGAGTAGTAGTCTTACATTTGCTAGGTTGTTCGAAGTTGAACTCGTCGAGCTATGCGTGGAGTTTACCTCACAGGTCTATTAGGACTCCTTTCTACTTGATCTGATGCTTGACTCCACGTTGTTTTGTCTTCATGTTGTAAGACATAGGTAGTGGTATTTTATTGAATCTCATTACATACAGTTCATCTTATCAATCTTCTAGATTGATAAAACTTCAAGTTTGGGATCCCTTGATGAGTTTTTGAAAGATGAGATCCAACTCAATTGTCACTCTAGCACTATTTTACAACCCTTCCCATGCCTAATGGATGGAAGCGTAACACTCATCAAGGGGCCCGGTCATACCCACCTGTGGTGTAAGGTTTGGCGGTTAATATTATTATAATTATGATTTTGATTTTGATTATCAGATATAGACCCTGCTAGCAATGTTTATTTAGCATGAACATGCTCTTAGTTGAGTGTAACTAGACCATGCATTTCAGTGAACAATTTAGGCCCTACTGACCACGAGCAAATTACAATCAACTAGGTTCCAGCTCATGCATAGTACTGGCATGATACCGCTGAGTATTCTGGTTCGTGAACATATAAAATAATTTTTTAACATAATTAAGATAATTTAATAACTTGATTATACATCCTTGACACATAGCTAAATTCCACCCTTGAAACTAACTAGTTAGTCTTGTAATTGTAAGCTAAAGTTTCTTAAAAACCATAATACTAAGTAAATTAAATTAACTAGGAAACACTGACTTAAATTCCCTTTCAACTAACTAGTAGTCTTGGTAGATAACTTTGAAAACTATTAAGCCCTCCAATTTTATGATCTCTAGGGAGTCGGCTCCATGAGATTTATGAAAGCTACGTTAAAACTAGCTTAGTTCCTTTATCAACCTAGGTTGACTTCACTAAGTAAAACTGAACTAACTATTGGCCTTTTGATTCCTAGTGTGCCTTAATAGCTTAAAAACACATGTCAAAAACATCGATGCTACATATAGACCACTGGTGTACGTGTGTACATAGAATCTAGACGTCTGGTCTATTCTAGATAAATTTTTGCACCTAGGTGCATTGGTGAGCTTTACATATAACTCCTAGAGAAGTGTGGTAGCTAACCACATAACCCACATGGTAAATGTCACAGGGCTGATCTAGGGTCTTATTTTTCGTCCTAATATTTCCCGTGCGGCGTGTTTCCCTCCTCGGAACCACCAGCTAACAGTGCTATGCAGCCAGCGGATACACTGCACAGCACCACTCCGGACACCACCTTCGCACACACTCGATCAAGTGCACGGTACCCCGCCATATTGCGAGGCGCGTCCAAGTACCCACACTTGCCTCCCGGTTGTAGCACCCTGCTCAGACACCTACTCGATCACCAAGTTACACTGCTATGCGCCCCAATGCCGGTCACCCACACAAGCCGGCACAACCTAATCGCAGGAATCACCGATCAGATTGTCGGTCACCAAATCCAACGCACACACAGTCCTTTTACGGACTTAAATCCAACCTCTATTCCACTAGTAAGAATACAAGATACAAGTAATCCCTACTCTAGATCACAAGCAAGTCGTGGACATTCACTCCCCACGACTTGTCCTCTCAACATTCCCTCGATAGGACTTCGCAACACTCGGCACACTCGCTCGAGGTTGCTGAACAGAACTGGGGGAGGCGGACAGCCTAGGCGGACAGCAGCTGCACCAGCTGCTTCCCTGGTGTACCAATCCTAGCCCCAACTAGGATTGGTTGCAGAAACCCCCAGAGCGTCCCCTTTTTCCCGACTCAATCTCACCTCTCCACAAGGGGAGACACTCACCCACACTTTGTTCACACCAAATCACTCTGATCTGATCTCCTTTGCTCCAAATGAGACTCCTCTTTATATAGGCATCGGCTGGACAAAAAGGGCACATCACCATACTGGATCCTAGCCATCCAATCCTTGATCAATGGCTTGGCACGCCCCACATCAGCAAGTGAGTTAGTGATTACCAGAACTGACCCTATGATGTCACTAATCTGATCCTCACCGTCCTCTTGCAGATCA
>JAVDBV010050885.1:0-11496 GCA_032619315.1 Piper longum
AAAATTTTAATACCATTTCATCTCATTATATCTCATATATATATATATATATATATATTATAATATTTCATTGCATGTGAATTGGTAGTGTCTTTTGACGTGACTATGCTTCTAATTTGCATAACATGTTTTTTAGAAGGTTAAGTCGGAAGAAACTTAAAGTGATGCATGTATAAACTAATATAATTAAGCACATGCATGAATATTCACTCAAAAATCAAAGACTCAAAAATAAAAAAATTGTTCCTTATTTACTACAAATTGATAAGCCTCTTCATTTTTTCAAAAATTAAGTAACTAAATTATAAATTATAATCACCATTTCTATTAATATAGTAAATTTTACCCGTAGTAAGTATTAAATACGAGATTAACAAGTTAAATTAATTAACTAATTAAAAAATTCTTAAATCCTATAATATTATGGTCCATAAAATAAACAACAATAAAAAGATTTTCTTTTTCTCTTTGTCAGGATGATATTCTTGTCTTCTAATATCAACTTCAGTCATTTAAGTACGTTGACTGCATTTTGCTGCCATCCTCTCCCCACAAGTGACAGACATAGCTGCCCATGGATATGGCACTACATGCCATAAATACAAGAGAGCCTATGCATTAATCTCTACAGCCTGATCAAACAAAACAGCCGATCAAGATGGTCAAGTGTCTTAGCATGCTTCTTTCTCTGCTGTTATCTTCTTCCTTTTGTTTTTCTTCACTGTTGGTGAGCTACCATGACTGATCTGTTTTCTTCTCTAGCTAGTATATCACTAAATTTAATTCCATTCAACTCATGTAAAAAATTTGGTGACAAAAAGTTTAAATAGAGTGACAAAAGTGTATTTGTTATCAAATTTATCAGCGAAACTTTATGTGACAAAAGTTT
Source organism: Piper longum (assembly GCA_032619315.1). Classification (NCBI taxonomy): domain Eukaryota; kingdom Viridiplantae; phylum Streptophyta; class Magnoliopsida; order Piperales; family Piperaceae; genus Piper; species Piper longum. The sequence goes on from JAVDBV010050885.1 coordinate 890, forward strand.
TTATATTTAATTAAACTAGGTGATAGTTCAGTGATAATTTATCATTAAAAATTTCGGTGACAAATTTTGACGGTAGTTTGTTACCTATATGTCGCCGTAGTAATAAAACAAGAATAGATAGTTACAAAAAATGATGACATGCATTGTGGTTAAAATGGTGACTAAATAATTTTGACACTAATGTACTCAGAGACAGTCCAATGACATTTTTTTTTTAAATATCACCAATATTTCAATGGCAAAATTTTGACATTTTTTATTTTTAACATCGAAAAATAGTATCAATTTGGTGACAAATTAATTTTTCACCAAAATATAGAGGCAGTTTAATGATAAATTAATAAAAAAGATGATACCAATATTTTAGTAATTTTTCGGTGATAGATTTTTCTGCTACCGTATTTTCCTGACAATTTGGTAACAATTTTATTACCAAAAATTTTGGTGATGGGAAAGGGTTTTCCGCTAGTGTTTCATAGCATGCAGCATTGATCATATAACAACATTTTGTAATTGACATTTGCAGAGGTACTGCTGGTGGTGGAAACGATGTTGAGCGAAAGAAGCTCAACGTTGACTGGATTTTGCGGCATCTCAAGCAATTACGACCGACATTGTAGGAACTGGGAGAAGGCCAGCCATGGAGCTTGTGACTACCTATTCCCCGGCTATGCCTGTTTTTCTTACTTCAACTGCTAGTTAAATCAAGGAACATGCATCCCACCCGGGCATAGCTATACATGGCTAATAATAATAAGCATTGCTAGAATAAGAATTCGGATGCTAGATCAAGGATGAACGTTCTGTCTTAGTTCTTCTTCAATGGTGCATTGGTGTGTGTGTGTGTGTGATCATATATAGTAGTGTGTACTGTGATATATACTATCAACAATATATGGGTGTTCGTCATATTAGTACAACCATGATCTACTTTATGTTCAAGCGTTTCTTATTTGTGGGAAAGAAAATTCTTTCAAGACTATCATTAACAGACAGCTTATAACCATCCACCAATGGGACACAAGTATGTAATTTATTACACGAATCTAGAAATTCTATTTCGAGACAAACAATTAGAAAGATAAAAAAAGATTAAAGATGTGCGCACAAAATTAACAAAGTCAACATTAATGTCTTTATTGTTGGAATCTTTACACACAATTTCTAAACCGCATATTATGTATTTTGACAAGACAAACTAATAAATAATAAATAATCGACGGCATATTAATCTAAAGTGAAGATTTTCCCAATATGAAGGAAAAACCACAACCTAAATACATGCGCAACCGCTCGATACTTAAATGACAAATCCACATCCAAATACATGAGTCAATATCATTCCCCCCCAACCTATGGATCAGCATATCTGATCTAATAGCACCTTGGAATCAACATCTTGTACTTCCCTGAAGACCACAACTGTAACACCCCGATGCAGCTCGCAGCGCGAACCTAACTAAAGTATTAAATCATGGATTGCTACTCTTGCTTAACTCAAATGCAAAGTCGACCTACAGGATAGACCTAACCATTTGAAGTGTCAAAAGACAAAAGGTTTGAGAGAATCTAATGTGTAACGAAAATGCATATAATCACACAAAAAACAAGCATAGATAACTAGGCTGGGTTCATGCAAATTAGATATCCTAAATGAATGTAAATTACAGAGAATGCTTCAAATCCTAGAAAAAATTCGACAAGTTCTCCCCTATAACTAAGGCGTGAAATTTTTTTACAAAAATATATATTTTTACAATTTATAAAATCCACACAATCATTCACATTTCATGCATTTCACACACATAAACATCACAGAGGTGTTTCGCCTCGTTGTTCGCACCACATCACAGATTATTTACAACTAAAAATTTATATTCTTCAAGTTGTTGGTTTGCCTGGTCTACATATGGGCCCTTCAACCTACAAAACAAAGCTCATAAGCTCCTGCAACCCATGTTTCTTCTTCGCTCCGGGTATCTGCACAAATAATATGGTTTAACATACTTGGGTTAATTTTATCCTTCAGCTCCATGATTTTGGATCTTGGACAATTCATGTGCAAAATAGGCTAGACTTGCATTCCCCATAATATATTGTCTACAAAATAGTTCAAATACATGTTAGTAATAATAGTTTTCACACATTCAAAGACAGATCAATTCTATATTTTAAAGGCTCGCAAACTCTCACATATGAATTCAAAGTGGTTTACTAGTCTAGAATAGTATTTTCATTATATGGCCCATTGGCCCCACATGGATAATCACGTTGGCTCACAAGTCCCAGATAATATTTATATTACATGGTCCACTAGCCCCACATCAACATGAGCAAACCACACACCCACAACACCAACCAAGCCAACCATCTCATGAATCATTCTTGATCATTACATCTCTCTGACCCAACCTGCAACACCAACCTATATAAGAAACATACGTCAGTAATCAAAGATTATTTGTCTGAAAATAACTACGAAAAATATTTCCAAACTAGCAAATGACATCCACATAAAACTTCGTCATGAAATCAAAAACTTCTCCACACTCACATTATCATACCAAAGTATGGCCAATATGGTCTAATTATAATCACATAAATATACATAAACATGAACCAGAGATACTCAAAGGTAACATGTTAGTACTATGGCCAATAGGGTCTAAACTAATATCAACATTGTATCGCATGACCCAAATATACTTTATATGAAGCATGTGCATGCAAGATTAATTACCATAACATTGTATGACCTGGATACACTGAACAGGAAGCATGTACATACATGATATAAATACTACTAGCAGGTAATATACATAACCAAAATCATACAATTAACCATTAACCAAGCACCACAGGTGAGTACTGATTGCGCCCCTTGGTTAACGTCACTCTCATCCATTATGCGTACATAGAAAATTTGAAAATCATACAATAAGTATGAGGTTTGGGGAGGCTGATAAATAGAGATAAAATGGCTTTTGATGTGTAACTCATGTTTTAAAAATCCCATCAAGGGATCACAACCTTAAAGTTTTATTAATCCAAAAAATCAATAAAATAACCCATTGGTAATAAGATCTAATAAAACACCACTAACAATGTCTTACGATACAAAACAAAATTGTAGTAGAGCCAAGCAGCAAATCAAACAAAGTAGAGTCCTAATGGATCTGAAAGGCAAGCTCCACATCCTAGTTTAGCGAGCTGCACTCTACATGGCGTAACAAATGCATACCACTACTCAAACACCAAATGATGTGTGCGTGCAATGACATGCAAATAATCCTAAATGTCATAATAACATAGCATGTGAGGAAGGATGAATGAAAGGCTAGGGAGGGTCACCGGAGTTGGTAGACGGCGGCGAGACATGCAAGGTGGTGAAAGTGGGTGGCTGTGAGAGGAAATAGGGAGAAGGGAGGAAAAGAGGCGACTGAGGTGGCGGCGACAATGGGGGGAGGTGTTTGGAGAAGAATGTGAGACATGCAAGGTGGTAGCGGTGGGTGTTTGTGAGAGGAAACGGGGAGAAAGGGGAGGGAGAGAGGGGAAGAAAAGAGATGACTGAGGTGGCGGTGACGACGAGGGGAGGTGGTCTGCAATAGCGAGGGTGGTTGTCGGCGAGGGTCGGGAAGGAAGGGTCGAGCAGTGTTTGGAGAAGGCGATCGGGGAGGGAAGAAAATAAGTCGAGGGTAGTTTCATACATAAAATTTGACTCGCTCACAATTCGAGTGAATAATAATAATAAAATTTTAAAAAAATATAAAACAAATATGATAAAATGCTTTAAAATAAAATATGCTTAATAAAATAAAATAACATGTTCTAGACTTACCAACCCATTCAAAAATCCTATCTTGCACATCCTAACATGGTAAACAGCCTAATTCTAATTTATACGGTCTAATGCATGAAATAAAATAAAAAAATTTGTCACTCTTATATAGTCTGATAACTCATTTTCCTACGGTATTACTAACATTATCATCATATACTCGGGTACACTTAACCCTTATGGCTCTTAACACACACATCCGACCTTGGTTCGGCGCATGTGTTCTGAAACTTACTTGACTAGGATCAATGACTAAACCGATCTGTTCACGAGTATACTACCCTAATTCGAGTCACAAGTTTTACAAAATTGATTGAACCAAACTTGACTATGCGCTATTCGGACCGAGCCAACAACAAATCACACGTAAAACATCGGGCTGATTGGCCAAATTTTATAACAACCGAGATCACTCCTAGCGGCACAATCTCGGCCCAACCAAGGCAACACATTTTGGGGGTAAGACCCACACGCTAATTGGGATGAGACTCTCCATCTCCCCTGATAGGGAATCCCCCGCTCACTCACAAAATGTTGCACATAATGATCCACTCAGTGATGCATACTAAACACAAATATACTACATATTTATATACAAGAGATATGAAACACCAAAAGACCATGATATAGTCGGCCTCTTGGAAGCAAGAGCCAACTCTAAATACTCCTCTTGAGTATTGTAACACTCACAATGAGCTTCATCTTTCTTCATCTTCTATAAGGCACCTTTAATTCTTCGTACCTCTTGAAGGAACTCCATATCTTCACGGCCTCCCATGTAATTATACATTTCTTATCTTCATCGTATGATGAGAGACTCTAACAGTTTTCCCCTCTTGAAATCATACAGAACATAACTGAGGTACAACCCCTACAAACTCTCTTTTGAGACTCATGTTGAAACTTCTTGGAAAAGTGTGTTTGTTGAACGCCTGATAGATGCACTATTTTTTACCACATGCTAATCACCATCACATCATCAGAGAAATATCTCAACATATCTCCCACTTTGACTCATGTAGAATGCTCTCTATCTTTCTTTATTGGAACCTTTAGCACATCTATTCTACTCGCATAGTTGTTTGGAAACTTAAAACGTGAAGTTGTTAGGATCCTTTGGAAATGGAACAACCCTGTCACTAATCTAGAACCCTGCTATGACTAGTACGTGAACTCGGTCATGGTACGTGCGAGTCGACTTCACCGTCTCTCGTTTCATTGAAAACTCAATAAAATTATATATATAGGTCTAAGAAGAGATTTATATAATAGACCCGAAGGTAACTTACAGTGGATCTTATTTTCAAAATCAGACTTGAGGGATCTCATCATCTATGGTTATAAATCAAGAAAATTATTTGATTAAATGACCCGAGTTAAGTGAAACCCGATAAAATACCACTTAACTCATTCTGCAAATAATAAATCAAATCACACAAAATAGAGCGAAAAACTAGGGACTAAACAGACATAGTAGAAACTCCAAGTAAGGACACACGCCTAGGCGGCAAGCTCCTACTACGTACCTACATATCATAACTAAGTGCTAACACCCATGCTAACTGTACGATGCATGTATGAAATATAAGCATGTGAATCATTACATAATCACCAACACTATAATTACTAACATACATATCAAATAATTAACAAATGAATTAAATTAGCAATTAATAATTTAAAATCTTATTATCATTACTTTTAACTGGTGACTACATCACAATTTCTAACTTATCATCATCTCATGCCAATTATTATTCTGAATTAACTTTCTAATCAAATCAATAATTAATGTACTCAATTATAAAATTAATACATACTTCAAAATTCAAAATATCATCTACACATATTTAATTTCATAATCAAATAATTTTAATTATCATTAACCCTATCAATTCTTAATTACATAAAGAAATTCATTAATTAACAAATAATTATCACAAATTTACAAAATTATCATATTAACAAAAAATAAGAAAAATTCATAAAACTATGAGTGATATGCATAATGAAATAAATAAATAAATAATCTAAAATTTGATAAGCGATATGCATCTCACGATGATTTAGACTTGAATCGGTGATGACGGTGGCTGTGGCCGAAAATCAACGGACAAGGGAAGGGCTAGAGGCAAGGTGAGGTCTAGGTCGTCTAGCCGCTGGCCTCTAGCCGGGTGATTGGCCAGAGATTGGCCGGTAGCATTGGCAAATTGCCACTGTCGACGGCTGCTAAGGGCTGGCTAAGGGAAAGGTAAGCCGAACAGGGTAGAGGAAGGGAAGAGAAAGAGGTGAAGATAGTGGTGGAGGAAGGGAGACCCGGCGATCGACGACAGCCAAGGAGAGCAGGGCGGCAGCTAAGGCTGGGGAGGCGACCAAGTAGGGGAGAATAGGAGGAAGAAAAGCAAGGGGTATGGGAAGGGAGAAGGAGAGGAGGAGGGGGAGGTCGGGGGTGGTGCTGCTAGCGGCGACGACGAGAAGGGGGGTGAGGTCGGTTTGTGTGTTTGGAGGAAGAAAATAGGGGAAACAGGGGAAAAAGATGTTGAGACGAAAATCATAATATATGGGGGTAGTTTTGTAATAAAAATTTGACACGCTCGTGACTCGAGTTAAAAATAAATAAATTTCAAAAAATATAAAATAAAATATAGTAAAATACCATAAAATATAATAATATCGAACTAAGTCGAATGACGTGTTCTAAACTTATTAACCCACCCAAAATAATAACTAATGTATCCTAACGCGATAAACGATCTAATTCTAATTTTACGGTCCATTAAAAATAAAAAAAATTGGGTGTACTCTCTGTGATACTGACATTATCATGGTATATTTAAGTACACATAACCCTCATTGCTTATAGTACATGGTCAGTCACGGCTCAGCACGTATGTTCCAAAAATGATAATAACGATTGAAGAGGAATAAATAAGTTTTGGCTAGTGTAATAAACACACCTATTATTGTTCCAAAAACTTCACTAGTTTGATTTATTCCAAAAAGTCAAAAAAAAAAAGGATATGCACAGAATAGAAAGATTCCACCTCCAAAGTATAGAGCTGTTACAAATAATGAAGAAACTAATAAATTTAGGTAAGAAGTAATATAAAACCCTGAATCGAGTCCCGAGTTTTACATTAACACACAAAATCTTTAAAGTGTATTGTTGTGTTTTGAAAAAGCAAACCAATAATGGATAAATGCTAGACACACCAATCTAAAGTGAAAACTTATCCAATATGAAAGAAAAACCATAACCCAAATACATATGCAACCACTCCTCCCATACATGAATGACAAATCCACATCCCAATACATGAGTTAAAACCATTCCCCCCAAATTTAGTGATCAACATGTCTGATCCAATATCTCCTTGGTATGAATCTCTCTTTCACTTCCCTAAGGATCATAACGGACCTCACTCCCACGACACAATCTTGCCCCAACCAAGACAACACATTTTGGATTAAGACCCATATACTTACTTCTTAGTCCACATTTTTTACGCTTATTTTGATACAAAACACCAAATGACAATTTTAGCCTTCAAATGAAGAATCTGGCGCCGAAGGTCCATATATGCGGACATATTTCATAGATTTAGAGTGGAACAAGCTGCCGACGAGCGCACACACAATCTGACTTGCTGAAAAAAATCATTTTCAAGTGAGATAAAGAAATCCAAACGCGCGCACACACATTCTGACTTGCCCAAAAAAATCATTTTCAATCCAAACGCGCGCACACACATTCTGACTTGCCCAAAAAAATCATTTTCAAGTGAGATAAAGAAATCTGACTTGCATTGAAGAGTTAGAGTCGAGAGGAAGTTCACTTATGTATGGGACTGATCCAAACCTATGCATGGCTTCCATCTTCTACCGGGCTCTTGGAAGTATCTCCATAGATATGGCCCTTCGGCACCATAGGCGTCAAATTCTTCATTTGAAGGCTAACATTGCAATTTGGTATTTCGTATCAAAATAAGCGTAAATTAAACTGATCATTTCCACTGGATAATTTATGATTGACTTTTATCTCTATACTTTTCGGTTGAGTTTGATATATATGTTGGACCCGAAATTCGGGCCTCAAAAATGACTTGCAACATGTTCATGAGTCTCTCTTAATCCAAAAGTTAACTTAAGAATGAAGGCTTTAACTTAAGGATTAATGCTTTCTTATTAGCTTATATACAAGTCACCGGTTGCCCCCAAATTAGATATAAGATTAACCCAACAATTCTTCATTTCACACATCACAACACCCGAATCATGTCTCTCTCACCACATGCGGAGGTAACATGTCTTGGTGAGGTTCCAGATGACACAAAGTCGGGCAAACTTCGGATCGACCGACAAATCGGGAGACATAAATTCAGACCGGCCAATAAATTGTGTGGCTAATTGAGGCAGCACCAAACACCAAAACTAACCTTGGTTCTGATACCACTTGTTGGGCCCTTCGGGCCCTAAAAGGGGATTACAACAGGTTCATGAACCTCTCTTAATCTAAAAGCTAGCTTAAGAATTAAGACTTTCTCATTAGCTTATATAAAAGTCACCGATTACCTCCAAATGAGATGTGGGATTAACCCAACAATATATGTATAGTATACTGCTTATAAAGTACACAGACACAACCAATCTGAATTACGGAAAAAAATCATTTTCAAGTAATGTAAAGAAATCCAAAGAAAGCTGAGATGCATTGAAGAGGTGGAGTCCAGAGGAAGTTGATTTATGGATGGCATGCAAACAAAGGCTCCTTTAATGAGAAATAGAATGGACCCCCAAGCCTATTGATGGCTTCCATCTTATGGCGGGCTTCGTCGACAGGTTGTTCCAATTTTGGAAATATATATTTATACCCGTTTTAACGTAACGCAGCCTACAACATCGAACGTAACAAGCTTGCAAACAAGGTTCTCTTTAATGACACTAATCTTTCATTAATTCAAATCTTTGATCAAATCTTGTACTCTATGACGTCATTTGTGAGAAGTTGACGGGCACATTTTTGCACTTATCTTCTGCACTTGTCAAGAGCCCCCCAAGCTGCAGTTGGGAGAAGGTGCTATATATAATTAGCGCAAGCTCCTTTACAACTTCTCACAACTGATCGGAGAGCCCGAGATGGCTAAGTGTCTTAACTTTGCTGCTTTCTCTGCCATTTTGATCATCTTCCTTCTGTTCTTCGTCGCCTTTGGTAAGTTAACGAGACGGTCATAGTCGTGTAAATTATACGCATCGATAGAGTCAACAAATTCAATTCTCAGCTGCTTATAATTTGGATTATTATAATAGCTTTAATAAAAATTTGTATGTTAATATTCAATATCTTTGTTTAACAGTTTTTGTTATGGGCTTATCATAATTATGATGATATACACATGTATACAGAGATGCCAGTAGCCGAGGCAAAGTTGTGTGAGCGTAAAAGCAAGACATGGTCTGGATTTTGTGGCGTCACGAGCCATTGCAATCGACAGTGCATAAACTGGGAGAAGGCCGACCATGGAGCTTGCCACTATCGCTTCCCAGGCTATGCCTGTTTCTGCTACTTCAGTTGCTAAGTGCAAATTAAGCCCTTAATAAGAAACAAAATGTATCCGCGATGCTAGCTGCATATGCCACCACCTATATATGTACGTACGTCGAATACTCGCGTGTGATGTTTAATAGTCTAAATAAAAACGACTGCTTGGGCACCTAGCTGTGGTTCTCCCTTTGGGGGTGCTACCACCGGTAGAGAAATATATCATACCGCTGTTCCATGTTGTTCTACAATTAGTACTCTGTACCTTTGTAGAAATATATCATAACGCTGTTCTGTGTTGTTCTACAACTTGTAGAAATATATCATACCGCTGTTCCATGTTCTACTACTAGTACTCTGTGCCTTTGGAATCAGTTGTGATCGAAGTTCTTACTGTGTGTTGTGTACTATATATATGTATGTATGTTATATGATGATATACTAAATGTGTAGAGCTGCCTGATCATGTTGTTCTTCAACTAGTGAGCTGCTTCAAATTTGTGATCAGTTGCGTTCGGTTGAAAGTTTTTATAACTGGTGTTGTACTACTCATATTATATGATGATGTACTATGTAGTTCCGTAAACACTTGCTACTTTTTGCCAGTCTTTGAGGTATTGTTTGAAGGAAAAATAATCGAGTTTGGGAAAATAAGCTTTGGGTAAGACTATAATTAAATTAAATAGATGTACCCGCACAGGTGATAATGCCCGTCAATTATCACTAGTGGAACCCCCTTTGTCATTGAAATTTTATCACCGAAATTTTCAATGACAAATTTGGTACATGTCCACAAAAAGCTTTCAGTGTCGTATTTCTTCAAACTTGTCATGATTTGACACAAAAAATTTGGTGTCAAATTAATTTGTCAATAATATTCAGTATCAAAATTTACTGGCGCCAAAATATTGCCACCGAAATAATTGTGTCATGGTTTTCTAAAGTTTGTCAGCTAATTGTAATTACGTATAAACTATTTTGTTACCGTTTTGACCAGTGTTGTGTTAAAAGTAGGACCGGCTTTTCAATTTCGCGTGTGGCCCGATCATGGACTTTGCCGCGTGTTCTTGGGAACACGAGGACCTCGTTTTCCTTGTTGCGTGCCACACGCGGCCCTTCCGCTCCGCCCACCAGGCTGCCGGCCCCCCGCCGCCTGATCCCACCTCCGCGGCTCCCCCCATCCGTCCCCTGCCCCCTGCCCCCCGTCCCCCACCTTACCGTGCCTCCCAC
>JAVDBV010050886.1:0-23266 GCA_032619315.1 Piper longum
TATATATAACATGTTGATTTGATAGGGTGACCCTTAATTGGACTTTTAGGAGAGACTCTGTCCACCTTATTTTTACGAATTTTATCGATTCTTATCGAAATTATTTTGATATGAAAATTGGTTGGCATGTCATCCATGTAGTATCATGTTAGGGTTTTGTGCATTCATCTATATATAGCGATTGACATCTTCCATCTTGAGACGTCGAGAGTAGATCCACATGGGTTGGGTTCGGGTTAACCGACCTAACTAGGACCAATGACATTCTAGTTCGGTTCTCAAGTGTGAACCGGATTTGGGATATTACAATTTTTTGTATGAGAGCAAACTCTCGGCCGAATAAGTTGGAAGCTATTTTCATATGTGATGTGTGTGCAAAGACTGCTCCAAGTCCAGCTGGTACTAATGCTCTACTCATGCTCACAACAAGACAATGTCTAGCTGATCAGAAGCCACACTGCCACCAGGAAATCCGAGTCAGCTAGGCTCAGTAAGTCGCCATAACAAGAGCCATCATAGTGGAATCCGCTGCAATGTTAGAAGCCATCAGACTAAAACATAGGCTATCATTGTATAGTTGGCAGAGGTACAAATGCGGATGCAATAGAGTTAGAAGGAATTCCAAATAGAACTACAACAAATAGCTCTCGTCATGGCATTAGGGGACCGCTCCTACAACAATTGCACCGATCACCCCACTTCAAGCAGGAAGGGGTACAGAGGGTAGTGGACCTCGAGGGTAGACGAAATCTGAATCAAAGAGGAATGATGGCTGCCATGACAAGACAAGAACAGACAGCTTTGGATCAAAGTGGAATACTGATAACACCGCCAGTAGACTTGTCCACTTCAGCACCACCATGGGTAGTGAGGATGGACACAGCCACAATTGGAGAAGCACTGAAGATATGGCAGACGTGACAGGTATACACACATCCCCCTTGAGATTTCAGATTTAGTAGATTGCTACGAGAGTGAAGCCTCCTTAATTTAAAAAATGGGTCTTGACCCATCTATTTGTTTAATCTATCACATCTATTATCTCATCACAATTATCATAAAAAATGGGGTCTCGGCCTATCTATTCATTACATCTCTTGTATTTGTCATATCATTATATGAATTTCACAACCATTACTATCAGTTCAACATGAAACACACATTACAACATGTTATATAGTGCACAAAAACACAATAATCCAAACACATATCACGTCAGGTTTGTGTGTGCACATAGCAGTCACTGTTTCTCCATCTAGATTGACATATTAGAATTCTAATCATCAAATACATATCTAACAAAAACAGTCAGTAATGAGTATTATTGGTCTAGAAATGACTATAACAAAATGAAAAATGAGAGCTGGTCCTCATTTTCAAGAAAACCATATTGAACTTTTGTTGATCTCTCTAAAGGGCATCTACTGGGAGTCATTGGGTTCGCGACCCAATGGCATCCTGAACTGACTGGTCTATTAATGCCTCTCTCGGCATTTTCTCAGTTTCTTTTTTTTGGTCCCTTGGGACCACCAATATATCCTAAGCCCTCTCGTTTCCTCATATATCTCCTCGTCCTGAGCATGAAGTCTGAGTACTCTCAGGTAGTGGCCTTCAACACCCTTTCAACCACATGTCTAGGTGTGCACTCTACTAAACAGTACCTATAAAACTCCATATTTCTCTGAGTGTGAGGAAACTCAAAACACAGAGATGTCAAAATCCTTCAGGAATGGAACAACCCGCTCGCTAATTTAGAGCACGTGCACCTGCACATGGTATGTGCAAATTAGTTTCACCATCACTCATCTCACTAAAAACTTGATAAATATATATATATAGGTTTGAGAAAGAATTTATATAACAGGCCCAAAGGTAAATTGAGGTGGATTTTATTTTCGAAATCAGATTTGAGGGATCTCATCCTCGAGGGTTATTAATCTGGGAAAAAAAAAACTATCAGCTAAATAACCCAAGTTAATTGGGATACAATAAAACACCACTTCACTCATCTTGTAATTAGTAAAATAAAATCACAATAGAAGGAGAAATAAATCAAGGGCGAGTCCTAAATGGACCTTGTAGAACCTCCAAGTGAGGTCATGCCCCTAGGCGGCGAGCTCCTATTCCGAACCTACACACCACAACTAAATACTAATGCCAAGTTCTAACTATATGAGGCATGAATACAATGAATGCATGTGACTCATTATATAATCATGAATACTATACTAACTAACACCAATATCAAACTATCAACAATTTATTTAATCTAACAATTAGCAATTTAAAATCTTCTTATCATTACTTTTAACTAAGTGATTACATCCAAATTTCTAAACTTATCATCTCATGTCCATCCTCATTCTCAATCAACTGGATAATTAGCTTATACAATTATAAAATTCATACCTAGTCCACAATTTCACATATCATCTATGATGTATATAATTTCAAAATCAAATAATTCAAATTATCATTAATCCTTATACATTCCTAATTACATAAAGAGTTTATTAAGAAACAACTAATTATTATAAATTCACAAAATTACATATTAATGAAAACTTGACAAATACCTAGAAATAATGAATGATATGCATAATAATGAAAATAAATTTAAAAACTAAATTTTGAGAAAAAATAAGTGTATCATGGTGATTTAGATTTGAATTGACGATGGTGAAAAAATAAGTGTCCCACAGTTGCCGATGGTGCTGAGGGGGCAACTGGAAATCGGTGAGGAGGAGGTTGGGAAGGGAGCTAGGGGTTAGGGTGGGATGATAAGAGGAGGAGGAGGTCACTTTGCTGGAGATTGGCCAATGGCGGTGGTGGATTGCCACTGCCCACGGCAACCGGGCAAATAAGGAGAAAGGGCGAAGAGAGTAGGAGGAAGGAAATGGAAAAGTGGGGAAGGGCTTGGTCGAGTAGGGAGTTGGCCACGATGAGGGAGGTGGCGGTGACAGGTGGCCGACTACGGCGACCAAAACAAGAAGGGTTGGCTGGAGGCCATGACAAGAATGGACAGGGGAAGGGGTAGGGACGATTAAAGTAGGAGGAAGAAGATGGGGACGAAAGGAGGGGAAGAGGGGCAGGCACTGGTGTTGTTCGTAGCAGTCTATGGTGACAGCGTGGGGAAAGGGGGTTTTGGTCGGTCATTAGAGACAATTTGGGAAAATAGGGGAAAAGGTCGAGAATAACACGGGGTAATTTAGTAATTAAAACTTGACTATCTCCCGACTCAAGTAAATAATAATAAATAAATTACAAAAAATACAAAATAAAATATAATGAAATACCATAAAGTAAAATAATAATATCCTAACTCGAATGGCATGTTCTAAGCCTGTTACCTACCCAAAATAATAAATAATGTATCCTAACGAGATAAACAACCTAAATCTAATTCTACAGCCTACTAAAACTAAAAAAAAACTAGGCATATTGTCATATACTCTGATAACTCATTATGATGTTGACTTACTAACTTTATCATTATATACTTAGGTATACATGACCCTCGTGGCTCATAACACACAGCCAGCCTCAGCTCATCACACATGTTATAAAATTGACTCAACTGAAAATAACGATCGAACCAACCGGTTCTAACGATAAAACCCTAACTCAAATCATTTGTTTTACAAGCTATGATGGTGGCCGGCAAGGGGGAAGGAAGTGGAAGGACAAAGAAGGGAGAGGGAGAAGAGGAAAAGAAAGGGGGGAAGGAAGGAAGGGGAGGAGGAGGGAGGAGGAGAAGGAGAAGGGAGGGGGAGTAGGGACAGCCAAGAGAGAAAAGTGGCAAGGAGGGGGATTGGCTAGGGAAAAAAGGGAGAGGAGAAGAAAGAAAGGAAGAAAATGAGGGAAGGAGTGAAGGGGAAAGAAGAAAAGAGGGAGGAAGAGAAAGGAATAGAAAAAGAGGAAGATGGAGGAAAATAAAAAGAAAAAGAAAAGGAGGGGGAGAAAGAAAAAATGAAAGAGAGAGAAAATGGGAAGGAGAGAGAGAGAGAGAGAGAGAGAGAGAGAGAGATGCTCAAAATGCAAGTGAAATGACTCTAGTCTAATACGACACAACACAATGCGCATAAAATAGTTGTGAACACGGCCCTAATCTATACCACACAACTGAATGAAAGACAAGCCACTGGCTTGGTGCCAACGGGAAAACTCAACTTTCGACATGTCTGATGACCAAGCCTACAATAATTCACAAAGATCCTCTTAGCACCAGACCAATCGAACCGGTCTACGTGCTACTCAGATCAAGCCAATAACAAATCACACGTAAAACACTGAGCCGACTGGCTGAGTTTTACAGTTAAGTTGTGTGGAGTCGAGCTTGCCGCAGTAGGATAAAGAGCTCTTCTCAAATCAGTTAGGACTCTCCCTCTGCTTGTTTAACTATTTGGCTCTACACGTTTTGTTTTATCGTCGTAGGACGTTGTTAGTAATATTTTTTTGGATCTTGCTATCTACCGGCCTTTTATCGATTTTTTGGATTATAAATTTTAAGGTTGAGATTCCTTGATGAGTTTATGAAAGCAAGATACAAATCAAAAGTTATACTTTAGCGCTATTCGATTTGACCCTACCTAGGCCTTATACTTAGTATACTTTTTTGGATTATATATGCAAGTATAATAGATGGGAGTGTTACGCTAACAGAGGGATCTAGTCCTCTGGTTCTCGTTTAGTGATTAATTGTATGATTGTGATTATGAGTATAGTACCTCGTAACAATGTGTATCCCAACATGTGCATGCTCTTTGTTGAGTATATCCGGATCATGCAATGCTTCAACTATGATCAGTTAGGCCCTATTGGCCATGGGAATTTTACTATCAACTGGATTTTGATTCATGCATACTACTGGCATGTTACAGTTGATTATCCGAATTGTGTGTGTGGATATTTTAGTGATTATGATTAGGTCTTATTAGCCGTATTGTGATTATGATTATAATGTGGTTGTGGAGAAGTTTCTACTTCAATTCAATTTTTCCTTGGATAATAATTTATCCATTTTCCAGTTTGATGATTTTTCTATATTAGTCATTTGGAGCTCAGTGACACTCATCGCTAATGGGTTTTCTTATATTCATGTAGGTGAACTATTGTGGCGTTAGCGGATTATGTGAATGGATCACAAGGAGGCTATGAGGATGTTCGGATGCATTATTTTATGTTTGCTGCTTTTTGTTTCATGTTATGTATCTTCCCATGATTTTTTTGTAGAAGTGTTCTTGGTTGCAGAGTTTTGGTGAGAATTGTGGGGCCTTGAACCAATTTGAAATGCAAGCCTTATTTTCATATATGTGTTTTGTTTATCCCTAATTGTATTTTTCTCTTTTGTAAATGAAATACATTGGGGTACATGGGTCTAACTATTTTGTGTAGAAAATCTCCAAGCTCCAGAGTCGTAGGACTAAATGTTAAATAACTCCCAAGTACACAAAACCATGTTATTTTTGGGTGTACTCGGAGCGAAGAAGAAACATGGCTGGAAGAGCTTCTAAGTTTGCTTTAATTTATTGGAGAAGGCCTATATGAAGACGGGGTAAACCAACCACTTGAAGAATGTAAAATGTGTTGTAAATGAACTGCGAATATGTTGTGAACGAGGTAGAACACATCCTAAATGTTTCTATGCATGAAATGTGGGAAATGTGAATGTTATACAGGTTGTAAAAAAAGAAAATTGTGTCCTAATTACAGGGGAGGTTCTGTCCGATTTCCTCCAGAAATCTTAGTCTCCCAATCTTAAGAGTCTATGCATGCATTTTGTGTGTTTCTATCCATGCATTAGAGTAACTTCAAATCTCCTTTTGCCATGTTAATTGAAGGTTTCCTAAACCCTCTTTGGCTGCCTAACCCTTAACTAATGGTCTACCAAAGTCTGACGCTAGACATTTTCTCACCAAGCTCTAGGCCTTCGGTAACTGAATTATTGACAGAAAATCTACCAAAAGTTTAACTCCATTCATCCCTACCCAGAACCTTCCATCTTCAATTGTCAAAGTCCTCACCGAAGGGCAAAACTTCACCACTTCATTTGCTTCTTCAACCTTGATTTTTTTGAAATGGTCCCATGATCTTATATAATTCCACTTCCAGAATTTGAAGTGTTATCACATCAAAACAATGTTCAACAATATTTATAAATTTTCAAACCAAGTTGATACTTTTGACTCTTTCATCTCAATTATCAACGTAATTATAATAAAAATTAATTTCAAATTATATTTAAACCAGTACATTTTTAAAATTTTAAAATATGTCATATTGATCTAAAAAAAAGATAAAATTTCTACTTATGCACTCACTAATTATTCCATAGGATAGTCACTACAAGCTGTGGGAGTTGCCAAAAATATAAATGAAACAAAAACTACAACGACCATGGCACACCTGTGGTTAAATTTAATCATGGGATATACACTGCTTGATCTAATATTTTTTTTTTAAAAAAAAGCATGGTGTTACGGTTACTTTTTTTTAGAAAAAAGAACTATTGAAAGATTGAAGGTTAATTTTATTTTTTAAAAAAACTGGGTGGGATTTAATGGGCTAAGCATCATAAAAATAGTAATAACAAAATGTGGGATGCTACCATTGTTCACGATATATTCACCATTATTTCAAGCAAAAATATTTTAAGAAATTTTTAATTATTTTGAGCAAAAATATAAAGGTTGATAATAAAAATATTAAGGAGTCAATTCTAAATTTAATTATACGGTGGAATGTTGTGGAAATAAAAAAAAAATGTGGCTGGTTATTATTTTGGGTTATTGCGTCAAAATTCGGTTAAAACTAAACCAAATTGAGCTAATTCGATTTGATTGGTTCGTTTGTAAGCTACAATTCAGCTATTGTTTGGTTAACTAAACAAACCTATTTCGGTTTGGTTAGTTTACGGCTCAGTTTGATTTCACCCAAACCAATCGAATGATCATGCCTAATGCGCTCCATGCAAATGCTACTTAAAAATTGCCACGCGATGCCATTAAATGGCCAAGCGGCCATCTAATGATCACCATGCAGACAGGTAGGCTGCACACGGCCTAGGGCCGTAGCCGGGCTGCCCACCACACCACCCTCTTTCTCAGGCAGCCATTCCTAACTGCCGTTGCTCCACCACAGCACTAACTCCCCACCGCTGACCCTCACCATCCCTCCACCACTTCCATCCCCCGCTGCCCATACCACAGCTTGGCCACTCCTCTTCCGCTGCCGTGCCCACCTCTGCTGCCACTCCATGATTGCCACGGCCCCTCCACCACTATCACTGTTCCTCTTTTGGTCATCATACAGTCGTCTCCAGCCATAGTGTGCAACTGCTATTTTTGGCCTGCCCACTCCACTACTACCATCTGTGGCCACCACCACCGTATCAGCCACTCCATCACTGATGTCTCCGACCGCCCTACCATCGCCGGCTCGTGTATATATTATTACTTTTCTTATTTTTATTTTATTTTTGCTACAGAGTTTGCCACGGCTTAGCGGTGGCTAAAATTAACTACAGTAACCTGTGGCTAATTCTTTTGACCCTGCCGCAACACCCATTGTTGACGCTGGTGGCGATTTCCTATGACAAACTTTACTCTGCCACGTGTTTCCACCAGTCACTCTACTTTTTATATATACGTCGCGTTAGGTGACACCAGTTAAAAAGTTTTAAATTAGATGTATGATTCATATAAGTTACGTGAGCAGTTCACCTTAACTTATCTCTTATAGATACGATAATGTTATAAATAAGTACTAAATAAAATAGCTTGGAAGTAAGTATACATTAATGTCATATTTCTGGTGATTTTTTTTCAAAATGGGTTAGTCTATTTTTTTAATATTTTATTTGGTTTTTTGGATAAAGCTTTTCAAAATTATTTTTACACTTAAACTCGACCCAAATTTGAGGACAAAGTAAGTTGTAAATAAAAATTTAATTCTATTTAAATTGTGAATATAGATAATTGTCCCTATAAATATTTTTTTATTAATATATTTTTTCATAAATTTCATTTTTCATATGTAAACGGATAATGTTTCCTATTGATAAAATTCATAATCCTTATGATTTTGAGCATAGTTTAAAATCTCAAAACTCCGACTTGACTCGACATATTATTGAGTACTTGACACCCCAAATCTGGCTCGCATTCCAAATCTAACTCGCTCGCGAATTGAACCGGTACATCACGGGTCTAAAATGGATCAACTTTCAACATCTCAAGATGGAAGATGTCGATCACTATATAAGGATGAATGTATAGAATTGTAGCATACTACTTCATATATGATATGATAATCGCTTTACAAAACAACATAATTACAATAAAAATTGATAAAAAAACAATTATATATTTTAGTGTGCACACTAACATATATTTCAAATCGCATTATCACTATTTATTTCCATATTCCCAAAGTCTTCATCATAAGAATTTCATTTTTCATAATATACATAACAAACAATCAAAACATTCAAAACAAAAATTTTGTCGGCAAGCATACAGGTGTGCGTGCAAGGTAGGTCACTACTCCTCTATCCAAACCATTGTATCCAGTGTTTAATCCTTACTTATGCGTGTGTGTGTGTGTGTGTGTGTGTGTGTGTGTGTGTGTGTGTGTGTGTGTGTGTGTGTGTGTGTGTGTGTGTGTGTGTGTGTGTATAAAAACTACATAGCAAACTAGCATATGAGAGTTCACTCTCATTTTGAATAAAAACGTTTATATACTTCTCGTCAACACTCTTAAGGGCATATACAAAGGAGCCACTAGGCAGCAGACATGATAGCATCCCAAACTGACTAATCTGATGCCTCTCTCGCCATTTTCTCATTTTTCTAATCCCTTGAGACTACAAGTATATCCTAACCTCTCTTCTTTCCTCTATAATTCACCTACCCCTAAGGATAAAAGTCAGGTATTCTTAAGAAGTCGCCTTTAATACTATTTAAACCACAAGTCCAGACATGCGATGTACTGAAAAGTACCCGTAAACCTCCACGTTTATCCGGATGTGAGGAACTGAAAATGGGAGTTTTCAAGATCTCTCTATATTGGATTAGCTCACTCTCTAATCTAGAGCCCACTTTGACTAGCATATGCACCCACTCATAGTACGTGCGAATTGGTTTCTCATCTCTCATCTCACTGAAAACTCGATAAAACTATTTATGGGTTTGGGAAGGGATTTATATAATATACCCGTAGACAAATGTAGTGAATCTTATTTTCGAAATCAACTCAAGGGATCTCATCCTCGAAGGTTATTAATTCAGAAGATTGATTGATTAAATGACTCGAGTTAAGGGCGATCTGATAAAACGTTATTTAACCCATCCTACTGATAATACCATCCTACAGATAATAAAACAAACATATAATAGAATAGAGCGTAAAACAGGAAAGGAGTCATAAATAGACTTGACAAAAGTTTCGACCGTGTCCACGCACCTAAGCGGTGAGCTCCTACTCCGTACCTACACATCAAACTAAAAGCTAATTCCTCCAAACTAAATGATGCATCAAACATCCTATAGCATACACACACCAGATCATACATCAATCACACGTAAATTTTCCTAATCTACGTTGCATTAGATTACGATAATTACTTACCTTACCTAATTGTTTCCTTAGCTTTCATTTTAACACACTTCCACCAAGTAATTCATATTCTTATTTACAATAAAAATGTCTAACACATCAATTCATCAATTCTAGCATGTTGTGCTAATAATTATCACTTTTAAATAATTAAATTTGAGGTGATTATACCTCTCGTCATCGTGTGTCCTGGAGCTAGAATTTGGCGCTTGGCAGCGTCCAATGTTCAATCAGGTTCGACTGGATGAGTTTGGTAGAAGATCCGATGAATTTCAAAATATCTAGTTTTCCAATTTTCCAGCAATTTTTGGCAATTTCCGGCAATTGTCCAACGGTTTTTCGGCGACTATTGTCGGTAGCGGCTAAGCGGCTAGATGGTGGTGGTGTGGGGTACCGCTGGCAACAGCTCAACAAGCCCGATGCGTCTATGACATTGACGAGGTTGGCGGAGGCACCGGCTTGCCAAAAAATGGTTAAACACTGGTGGTCAACGGTTCAACTTTACCTCGAGTCAAAAATAATAACTAACTCATAATAAATCCTTAAAAAATCTAAAAAATATGAAAAAAATCCCATAAAGCATAATACACACAATAACATTACAATAACATGCTCTATAATTAATAACCCACCCAAATTGCTCGTAATGCATCCTAATGCATTATTCGATCTAAAACTAATTATATGGCCTAATACTAAAATAATAAAAAAAATTTGGACTAATCTCATATATTCTGATAACTCATTCTACTACTATCTAACTGACGTTATCATCATATACTTGGGTAGAAAAAACTCTTATTGTTTATAACATACGATTGGCATCGGCTCAGCACGCGTATTTTGAAATTAACTCGACTAAAAATAGCAACCGAACTAACCGATTTTGATTATAAAACCATGACTCGGGTCATGAGTTTACAGAGTAAAGTCAACTTCAAGTCTATTCGGAGTCATTTATATTAAATTTTTAATTATGTAAATAAGTTATTGTATGAAAATAATATATACTTTTATTTTGACACTTGAAATTAGTAAATATGTGATTTACACTACTTAAATATATTGATTTAGCTAATTTAAAAGAAAGATAATATGCTTTAATAAATTTTATGATTTAATTTTGGGAGTCAATGGTAAAATTAGTTAGTATGGAATCATCATTGGAATTTGACTCGCCAAACTACGAATAAAGACAACTTGGAAAGTTTTTTGAGTAGAAAAAGGAGTTTTAAAACTAAAATTTTGATGGAGTTACTAAATATTATAATTAATTTTCTATTGCATGAAGGAAAAATAACTAAATCACCAAGATTTTTCAAATTCCATCATCTATGACTAGACTCCAAAATTGAGTTGCTTGATTGGCCAACACAAATTCCTTTTCAAAGAAAATTTTGAAATAGAACCTATACAAACTTAGGTGGACACAAATATCTCCTACCCTAATGACTAATTTCAAATTGCATTGTGCTTAGGGTTGCTAATTAAGTGAGCCAGCTCGCGAGCATTTGGTGTTTGGCTCAGCTCGACCAGGCTCGAAACTCGATATTTAAATGGTCGAGCTCGACCTTGACTCGAACTCGAATCCTACGAGCTGAGTTTGACCAAAGCAGTCTTCGACTAGACTAAACTTGATTATAACTCGAGCTCGACTCAAAATCAACTCGTACCTCGACTCGAACTTGACTCGATAATATATTATAATAATGTACATAACATGTCATTGTGGTGTTATTTTGTAATCTATTTTATCGAAGTTTTTTCTTATTTTTATAGATTTTTTAAGGATTTATTGCAAGTTAGTTATTATTTTGTCAACAAGTCGAAGACAAATCAACTTTTATTTACAATATTGCCACCCATCCATTTCCCCCTGACGTTTCTTATTCCCCATACCCTCAGCCGCCCTCCTCTCCGTCGCCAACACCGCCTCCGGTCGTCACACCATTGCCGATTGACGCCGTATGTCACTATCAGAGCATCGCCGATCATTCCCCCTGCAGTCCAACCGTAGCCCGGCCTCCACGACCAAACGAAGCCACGACATGGTGGGCCAATTGCAACGGGGTGGGTGAGACTGTGGCCAGCGGTGGTTGCGGCTGGGTGGGGTGGGACGACTAGCCGTGGGGCGGGGGCAGGGTAGGTGACGACCGCGCGGCCCAATTCGGCGTTCCAAAGCTCCAATCTCCTCTCCAAGATCAGGTCTATGTTAGACTTCTCCCACTTCGATGCCACCAATCCGCCACCTTGTGGATATCAGAGCTGCCGCAGGCAGCGGCGGAGCAGCCTCTTGCTGCTTCTACTACAACTCTATTTGCTTCTTCCTCTGTTGCGGAGAACTCCAGAGCTGCTATGCCTGCTGCCAATCTGGCTTCGATGCAGTCGTACCACCCAAATTAGAGGCAGAAAATGTCTAATTTCATGTCGAAAGAGTTCAACTTTTTTTATTTCCCCATCGATAGTGCCGGTAGGATTAGTTGCAAATTGGAGTCAGGTGAGATTTTTAACTTTGGCGAGGATAAAAAACCCTGTGGCCGGATGTGGCTGCCGCCAGCCACATCCGACCACAGGCGGCCTTGTCTGGCCACCCACTTGCCAAATCCGACCGCAGGGCAGCTGGACATAGCTGGCCATGATCAGATCGGGCCGCGCGGTCGCCAGCTTCCCAGACCTGCCCCCGCCCCACGTCTAGTTGCCCCACCCAGCCCTACCGCAGCCACCACCCCCACTGACTGTCTCTGTTTTGCCCTTTCTCCAATGAGCCACCTCCTCTACCGACCTTATCTCCAGTGCCAACTGTATACCACATCATCTCCATCCCGACTGCAGCCGCCGTCTTCACCGGAATTATAGTATGTGACACTATATTGTTGATATATTATTTTGTTAATTTTTAATCTTTATAAATCTATACTTTTCTTATCTATTTAGTTTATAAACGATCTCATTTTGAGTTCGCACAAGAGCTAGTTTCCAGCTCTCAATCGAGCCAGTTTTGAGCTCCCAATTGAGCCGATTTCGAGCTTTTGAATGAGCCAGTTTTGAACGAACTATTCGAATTTAACGTTGTAAGCATATTCGAGGTTGAGTCGAACTTGAACATATAAGAAATATTCGAGTCGATTTGATTTTATATGCTCAAAACTCATTCGATCTTGAGTCGAGTTTGAATAAACTTCAAACTATTCGAGTTGAGTTCGAGCACCAGATGAGTTTGTCTCGCTCACTTGTTTAACACCCCTAGTTGCGCTTAAGGAACCTAGAAAGAAAGCAGTCCATTGAAGCAATAAAACATCATATTGTACTTTGGCAAAAAGATACGAATATTTCACATGGCTATTAAAGCAAATTTTTTATTAAATAAATTAATCTCAAAATAACTAAGTCTACGAACTAGTTGACACACTGGTGGCCGGAAGTTTGGGTCATCTCCACCAAAGCAGTTGTTAGTCACTGACCACTGTAAATATAGAAAGCAGTAGTCGCCCGGTCAGAATTATGATTATTTCCACTTACCTTCTTTTTATTTTCCAAAGCACTCACCTTTTTGTTTCCAAAGAATTATTACCACTCACTTGTGGAGAAGACCAAAGCTCTAGACCCGAAATATATACTTGTTCCTTGCAGAGTAATTGTGGATAATCTTTGTCAGTCACTTCTATACTTCTGTTGTAAACATATACACCATTCATTTTAGTTGATTATAATAATTGACTCGGTAGGTGGCGTAGAGTAAGGAAAGGAAATAAACAATTAGGGTTTATATATTTTTAATTAAATATTATAAATTGTCAACCTGTCTAATCTAATGAATGTACAATAAATTTAAATACAGTACTGAATAACATAACATTTTTATAGCGGTACGGAGTATATTTAGATTAACCGGTTTGAATCATATTCAACTAAAATTTAAAATTATAAGTATAAAATATTATTAAATATTAAAATCTATTTTATTAAATACATGTTAAAATGTCAAAATTTTCATTAAAAAATCAAATTTCATTTTAAAAAATAAAACACATATTAAAATAGTACAAAAACTTAAACCATGACGAATTGAAATGTAGCATGTAATTTAATATTTGATACAATTAGGTGGTATGATACATAATTTGTACCTTTTTAAAAAAAAATTAATACAGTCTAATCTTTTTTGTACCTTATTTTAAATTTAGAATTTTTAAAATTTCATTTTTTTAATATATGCCATTTTAACTAGTATTTAATTAAATATTGATTATAAAAATATTCTTATATCTAATAAGTTTTTTATTTATAATTTTAAAATCACGTTGAGCTTGGTTATAAATTGAATACATAATTATTAGCTATAAATTCTGTGAAGTAACAAATGTAATATGTAGTGCAACTGTGAGATCCCCAATGAAAAGTCTGGGAAGCAACGCTGAAAGAATGAAAAAGAAGAAAAAGGAAACGTGAAGAAACGTTTAGCCTTACTTGACGGGCTTGCTTTCTTGACTTTGTTCGTCAACATATGCCGGCCCTTCTATCTTAGAGTACCACTTGACTGATATTGCTCGTTTCTAGAACATGGACACGGAAGTCTTAAAGATATTGGTTGATTTGGCTCTGGAGTTGTCGATTTACCAAAATTAGGCTCTTTTGCGGTTGTACCCCTCAATTTAGTTGGTTCTCCCTCAAAATTACCAGCAGCCGGATTAACAAAAGCCTTCTGTGTGCGCATATGGCTCAGCCGAAGAATCCAAATTATCATGTCAAATTGAAAAAATCACAAATTTGGCATGTCTAATTATTTGTATATATGTGCATATGATCATTTCTTTTGCACACAAATACTTGTGTTTGCAAACATATAATGTGTATTTTTGTCGAAGATATTTACCTCCATTGCCTTTGAATTGTTATAAACGTAAAATAATATGTTCAAATTACCTTCGTACATTTATTGTATATCTTAGCATGTGT
Organism: Piper longum; assembly: GCA_032619315.1. Lineage (NCBI taxonomy): Eukaryota > Viridiplantae > Streptophyta > Magnoliopsida > Piperales > Piperaceae > Piper > Piper longum. The sequence goes on from JAVDBV010050886.1 coordinate 14,572, forward strand.
ACGCTTATACTTGTTACAGGCTAAAATAGGAATGTAAAAAATAAGGTAAATTTATTTTTTTATGTAAGTTTATATCCGATCAAAATAAGCATGGTCAACATAATCAATATTATGTCACCTCAAAGTTTTTTTTCGTATTAGCGTATATTTTAATTACCCATTTAATCGAATTAAAAAAAATTCTAATTTTTTTTGCATCCAAACTCTTCGTATCCTTCTAATTGTCTATACTTGTACTTGAAAGACGATTAGTCAACTAGTGTTTCACAAGGAGCCTCGTTCCGGTCATACCACTCGGTAGCAGAATTTCAACCAATTATACAGCTTTTTGTTGTGACAATCCCCTTTCCCGTGGTTAAGCAAAGGTTGTCACGACATGGCACCATTGCACTTATAGGAGTTCGAATTCGAGCTAGTAACTAGGCAGATGGCAATATTTAGCCACAGTTGAACTCTATGGTAAACCCATGAGTGTACAGTGGTCCACATTCAAGCCATGGCCTAGCCACTCATATCGTTGTTAAACTCAGCCACGCTGGCTGGTGGCTGAGCTGTGATCGATTTTAGTCGCCCCCTTAGGGTGGCTACACCGTAGTTATGCTTAACTATCGTGTACCGTGACAAATCCGTGGCTTTGTGAGCCATGGGTGAGTGACAACCTTGTCTCCTTAATTCATTTGCCACCGCTTGCCGAGGTAAAATCAAACAACAAAATTAATTTTTTTATTATATATCATACATCTATTAACCTGTTAATTAACATATTAAGACAATTCATAAACATCTCAACCAAGCTCTAAACAAGGCAAACTCAAATCGAGTTCACTGTACAGACATCGCTTGTCATCATAAGAGAATACTACGCGACACCAAAAAGGATATAACCAAGTCTACGGTGACATAAGTGACGGCTAACAAAAATAACAGCAGCGACAAATATGCCGAAACATAGTACAACCGAAACAACTAGCTAGTCCATCAAAATAAGTGCCCTAAATGGCTCTACTACATCACTGATCATGATCATCCAAAAGCACACTATCATCGTCATCGCCCTCCATGACGGGTTCCGCATGCAATCGCCTAAACTGAGTTAGAATTGTCTGAACTAGAGAAGCCTCTCGAGTTTGACATGGTAAAAATTAGTCTTTTAAAAATATGTTTGACAACCGGTTTGGGTGGGAGTGTGGGGGTGGGTCTAAATTTGGTCAGGGTATAGTCCCATTTATATGTTATCATAAAATATTAAAAAATTGATAAATTTTTTATTGAAGATCAATGTTTTTACCGTTAATTATCATTTACAGATTTCATAAATTTGTTCTCTCTTTCATTCGGGGGTGGATACTTTCATCCTTGACGCTGGGACTTGGAGTCCTCTTGAATGTCGAAAAGTTGGTTTATAGTCTATTTGTGGTAAATGGATAACTACAAGCCCTTATGTGAGGAAAAAAGGAACACCTTGTTATTAAAAAAAAGGAAATATTTTAAAAAAATGAAAATTAAATAAATGTCCCACGTTGTTGACTTAGATGTTTCCTTGTAAAGATATGGGCATATATAAGAGATTTTTAAACGTCCATCACTAGCAGGGCAGCATATATATAAAAAACTATTGCACTATCTGAACAGAATCGCCCCGTTTTTCAAGACAAAGGATTAATGTTACTATGTGCTCTTATCGTGGACCCATACTAATCTGGACACAATTATCGAAGGAATATAATTTCTTCAAATGTCTAGAGTTTAACTAGCCTTATTTTTGTTTAAATTTCGTCCTTTTCGATTAGGTAAGATAGATATTTTCCTTGTAAACAATTTTATTCATCCCACAAAATACATAAAATAATTCAGAACATATATGCCAAAAATAACAATTTTCTACCTTTTTAAATTTAAGTTCACTTTGATTAGCATAAAATAAATATAAATAACATGAAAATTTTAAATTATCAACCTTATTAAAATAAGTAGTATGTAAGAAATATATTTTTAAAAATTTTAATACATTTTAATTGTATTTTTATATTTAAATTAATTGTGATTACTTTTAAGTAGATCACTTATATTGCTCTCTGATACACAAAAAATTTCTTCCTTTTATTATCTCTTAAAATAAGAGAAAATATTAGTTACAATTAAGGTGTGCATAGGTGAGTCACTCAAAAGTAATCATGATAATTTTATACTCTTACTTAAATATAACTAAAATTAATTTACAAAAAAATATACTTAATTTGGATAAAAATAATTTAGTTAATATTATTTTATATAAAAATATATCATATTTATTTACTTTTAATAAGGTTGTCCGTTTTAAAGGCTCCATTTAGTTTGATAGATTATGATAAAAATAAAAAAATGATTGAAGAAAGAAGAAAAAGAAAATGGAATCATTTTTCTTATTATTTTCTCCCGTGCATTCGATTAAGGAAAAAAATAAAATTTATGAAATACCATTCTCCATTGTTATTCTTTTTTTTAGTGCACATTTTCGTTCTATTTCTCCCAATTCAAAGATACCTTTGATTTTCTGCCTCTTTAAGCTTAAGTGAGCTTTCTTATGTAATTTTACTCTAAATATATTATCGCTTTACTCTATAAAAAAGCTTATGGTTCTCGCGGTAACAAATAGTCCTTTTCTTTTCTCAATAAAAATATAATATCATTATTTTATCTACAAATTTGCCTGGTTTGATAAATCCTTAATTAGGATGTAACAATTTTATAAACTTAGTGCAAGTCACTGTATTCACCATTAGAGCCGTCTCATAATTCCTGTGGAAGCGAAACTTGTATAAATAAATAGGTTCGGCTGGTTATAAAAAAAAATATCCATCACAACACGGACGATCACCAGCATGTCCGGCACACAATTCTTCCTTTCCGGCGCCAAACGCAGGGAGCCGTGTGAATATGAACCCTTCCTCGCGTAGAAGGCAAACCTCCTCTGCTCGCCAAAGTCCAAGCACGTGACAAATTGGGGCCGAGCTCAATCACCAGAGCAGAGAGGAGGAGGCAGTACCCAGCATCCTCAGAAAATGAAAATGATCACCACATCATTGCGCGCCGTCGTCTTCCTCGCCTACCTGCCCATCCTCGTCCTCTCCCAGACCACCGCCCAGCAAGAGCAAGATCTCCTCCTCAACATCAAGTCGGCATGGAACGATCCACCAGTTCTTTCCCATTGGAACGCCTCGAGCAGCCATTGTTCATGGCCGGAGGTCACCTGCGAGTCCGGCACCGTCGTCGCGCTCTCCCTTAGCAACTACAACATCACCGACGTCCGCATCCCCTCCTCCGTATGCAGCCTCGCCAACCTCACTCGCCTCGACCTCTCCTGGAACTACTTCCCCGGCGGTTTCCCGCCAGTCCTCACCTGCTCCCGGCTCCAGTTCCTCGACCTCTCTCAAAACTTCTTCGTCGGTGCCATCCCCGACGACATCGACCGGCTGTCCAACCTCCGGTACCTCAACCTCTCCGCCAACAACTTCACCGGCGACATTCCGGTCGCCATCGCGCGGCTGGACAAGCTGGTGGATCTCTACCTCCACCAGACCCTCATCAATGGCTCGCTTCCGGCGGAAATCGGCGACTTGCCGCAGTTGGAGAATCTCGGTCTCGCTTTCTTGCATTTCCCGCCGAGGCCCGTCCCCCCGGAGTTTGGTCGGTTGAAAAAACTAAAGTATTTATGGATTAGGCAATCCAATCTCGTCGGAGAAATTCCGGAAAGTCTGACGAACTTGACAGAGTTGGAGAAGCTCGATCTGACCGAGAACAGCTTGGATGGAAGGATTCCGGAGGGCTTGTTTAGGCTGAGGAAGCTCAAGTATTTGTACCTCCCTTTCAACCATCTGTCCGGCGAGATTCCGAGTAGGATCGAATCCCTCAACCTCATCGAGCTAGATTTGTCTGGGAACCGATTGACGGGGTTGATCCCGCAAGATTTTGCCAATTTGCACAACTTGGAAGTCTTGCTCCTCTACTTTAACCGTCTCTTCGGCGAAATACCGACAGGTATCGGAAGGCTGCCGGCCTTGTACGACCTCCGGCTCTTCAACAACAGCTTGACGGGTGCTCTGCCTCCGGACCTGGGGGCTTATTCCCCTCTCTACAACTTCGAAGTCTCTGTCAACCATCTATCCGGCCAGCTGCCGGAGAGCCTCTGCAAGTCCGGCAAGCTGAGTAGCCTCGTCGTGTTCTCCAACAACATGGCCGGCACCTTGCCGGCGTCACTCGGCCGCTGCCAGAGCTTGAAGAGCATCCAGCTCCACAGAAACAAATTCACGGGGGCTCTCCCCGAAGGCCTCTTGTCGTTGGAGAAGCTTGAAGCTGTTCTGATCAATGACAACTCCTTCTCCGGAGAGCTACCGGAGCGACTCGGCCCGTTGGTATCCCGGATCCAGATGAGCAACAACAGGTTCACCGGGGTGATCCCTCAGAGAATTGACACGTCGGTGAAGTTGCAGGTGTTAGAGGCCAGTAACAACCTATTATCCGGCGAGATTCCGAGCGGACTCACGGCACTGCCAGAGCTGCAGACGTTGAATCTGGACAGAAACCAAATTACGGGAGAGCTGCCGGCACAAATCGTCTCGTGGGCGACATTGACGATCTTGAATCTGAGCAACAACAAACTCACCGGGGAGATCCCGGCGAACTTGACCGCCCTGCGGGATCTGAAGACGCTCGACCTGTCGAGGAACCAGCTCTCCGGCGGAATCCCGCCGGGGCTGTCGACGATGCGGCTCACTGGGCTCAACCTCTCGTCCAACAGGCTCTCCGGTGAGATCCCAGCGGACCTGCAGACGCCCGCCTACGACGACAGCTTCCTCGACAACCCGGAGCTCTGCGCCGACGACCCCACCCTCGGCGTCCCCCCCTGCCGCGGCGTCGGCTCTTCCTCCGGCGGCGGGCCGCCGCGGGGAATGGCGATTCTGATTGGCTGCCTCGCCGCCGTCACGGCGCTGGTGGCGGCCGTCTTCGCTCTGTTCGCCGCGAGGCACGTCCGGCAGACCAGGCGCGCCCGCAAGGCTGCGACGTGGAAGCTCACGTCGTTCCACAGGCTCGACTTCGACAAGTCGATCATACTGAGAGGGATGGTTCCCGACAACGTCATCGGCAGCGGCGGGTTCGGCAAGGTCTACCGGATCCCACTCGGGTACCGGCCCGCAGAGGCTGTGGCCGTGAAGAAGATATGGAGCGAGAAACAGGCGGCGGAGGAGCTCGAGAAGGAGTTCCAAACGGAGGTGGAGATTCTGGGTCGGATCCGGCACGCGAACATAGTCAAGCTGCTTTGCTGCATATCCAGTGACGACTCCAAACTCCTTGTATACGAGTACATGGAAAATGGTAGCTTGGACAAGTGGTTGCACGGCAGGAAGAGGGACGGGGATGGGCTGCATGATTGGCCGACGAGGCATGCGATTGCGGTGGGTGCGGCGCAGGGTTTGAGCTACATGCACCATGCCTGCTCCCCTCCCATCATCCATCGTGATGTGAAGTCCAGTAACATTCTCCTCGACTCCGAGCACCGAGCAAGAATTGCAGACTTCGGCTTGGCACGGATGCTGGCCAGACCAGGACAACCTGATACTATGTCCGCGGTGGCCGGTTCCATCGGCTACATTGCTCCGGGTAAAATTCACTACTACAAACTTATAACTCTGTTTTCTTATTTATGAATCATGTTGTTAGTAAGGGACCCTATGTCTTCCATTGAGCGAGCTCTCAAATCTTCTCTTCCCGTGATTATCCCTACCCTACAAATTGAGCGAATATGTCTTAAGTTATTGTCTTCATGTGTGCTGTACAGAATACGCATACACTACCAAGGTGAACGAGAAGTCGGATGTGTACAGCTTTGGGGTGGTTCTGCTCGAGCTGGCCACGGGTAGAGAAGCGCACAACGGGGATCAGCTGAGTAGCGTGGTGGAATGGGCATGGAGACACTTTCAAGAAGACAAGCCCATGGGGGAAGCTCTGGATATGGAGATTGTGGAGGCAGCATACTCGTCGAGCATGGAAGCTGCATTCAAGCTGGGACTCATGTGCACAAGTACCCTCCCTTCCAAAAGGCCTTCAATGAAGGAGGTGCTACAAATTTTACAACAGTACAGCCCGGACCCAGTGACCAAGGGAGGGAAGAAAGCTTATCACGACTTCGATGTGGCTCCCCTCTTATATAGCCCCAACTCTGGTACCATCAGCAGCAAGGAATTGTCTTCGTCCGATGAGGAAGACAATCGTATATCTTACAAAGTATAGCCAACTTTTACCATTTAGCCTTGTTCACGGGTTTCAATCTTTTTCATGAGCTTGAGAAGGCCCACGGAGAGGAGTATCGTCTCTCCCTGACGTCGACCGCTCAAACTCGACGATGGATGCACACAGACAGCTACCGAGCTGCCGTAGTTGCTAGATTTTTGGTTGGTGATTATACATCATACGAGAATAGTTAGATAAAGATGGGGAAAGGCTGATGGGATATTGTTCCTAAGGTGCCTTGAATTATATCCTACATTGATTTGGTGAAATTTCGTGCCTTTTTTTAGTTTGTGACTTATATATACATCAAAGAGAATAAGATAAGATGAAATTGAAAAAGCTGATGGAGTGTTGTTGCGACGATGCAATGAATCGTGTTATGCATGGTACCTGATAAATAAAAAATAATGTACTGCTGCTATTCATCATATTTTAAATACGATTACATTACATTATAATTTAATTAATGCCTTACGGATTTTCAAGGGGGTATGTAGTATGTTTGGTTCAACCGGAACCTGGAATCGGAAATGGGTGCGGAAAAACTTGGGAACTAGGCGCGGACAAACAAGACCGTTGATGATCAACGATCATTGGGGACTGGCGTCCTCATGTGCGCCACTTCCAGTCTCAATCTGGTTTTGTCATGTTCAACATGATTTAACATAACTACTATATTTAATAACATATATTAGTTATTATACATCAATCTTTTATAATAGCTTAATTTACAGTTAAAATTTGATATTAAATATTTGTAATTGAGATTTGTATTTATCATATGTTGGTCTGTTATTCCCATTTCAACAACTAACTTATATATATATTTTGTTTGGATTCTAATACGTTTATGAATTATTTAGTTGATTAAAATAAAATCATATCGGAGCAGGCACTCATGGGTACATTGTATTTCTGTTTTCCGTATTTCATAGTGGACAGTCCCACAGGCAACAAAGTCAATAAACCACATTATTTTTTCTTTTCCGTATTTCATGAGGGTTAGTCTTCATCAATAAACGATGGTCACACCTCTCTTTTCCTGTATAATCGCCATCATACGAAAAGCAAACTTGGTTTGTCTATTATTGAACCACTAAATTTTAAAACTTTAACACCCCGGTTTCAGTTGATCGAAGATTTGAATCAAAAATATTATGATTGGGTTGAATCATATTTAAAGCTATTAACCAGTAAGGCTCAATCAATAAAACAAATCGAAACAACAATTAGTGTCACTAAAATAGAAGATATTATTAAATATATAAACATTTATAAAATATAAATAAAAGTATGAAATAAAATAATTACATTGAGTTTAAGTATGTGTAGCGTTTATCTGTCCTTCGACTGAAGATCACAAGACCTATATATATAATATAAAAAACGATAATAACAGACGTCATTCGTCTAGAAAATAACTAAATATTAAACTGTTAAATGTAGGCCTGGTCATTGGGTTGGTTTGGGTGAAACCAAGCCGAACCGTAAACCAACCAAACCGAAATGGGCTTGTTTGGTTAACCAAATAATAACTGAATTGTAATTATCCGAATTAGTCTGGTTTAATTTGGTTTTAACCGAATTTTGACCGAACAACCCAAAATAATAACGAGCCATTTTTTTTCTTTATTTCCATAACATCCTACCGTATAATTGAATTTATAAGTGACTCATTAATATTTTTATTATCAACCTATATATTTTTTCTCAAATAATTAAAATTTTCATAAAATATTTTTTACTTGATATAATGGTGAATATGTTGTGAACAATGGTAGTAGCCTACATTTTGTTATTACTATTTTTATGATGTTCATCTAAAATATTCAACTTTTTTTTTAAAAAAAAAAAAAATTTCGAATTATTTTGTAGCAAGATGGGAAAAAATTTTCTTTTTAATATTTTGATCCATGGTCTTTGAATTTGAAATTTGCATAAAATTTTTTATTTTTGTTAAAAAATAACGTATTTTAACTTGTATTTAATAAAATATTTTATTTATAATTTCGTAATCTTGTTGAACTTGGTTCTAACCCATTTAAACGAAATATATTTTATAATCGTTATAAATCAGGTAGATATAATATTTAAAATTATGTCACATAGCGAATTGTTCACTAAGGGTTGATTTTGTGGCACTTGGTAAGGAGTAAATAATAAATACAATTTGGCTCATCACAATACAATTTAGCCCATTTAATCAAAACTAAAACTAGTAAAAATGAACTTTGCAACAAGATATTGATCTATTGATGATAAAATGCACAAATATCCAACCAAATTTTGTAGGTAAACCTTCTCGAAGACTAGATATTCAACTTTGAACCTAGTGCAACCAAAATCTTTGGCCTCGCTGGTCACTCCCAAATCCCAGTGATCCATTTCATCAAACACCTTTTGATCTACCACTGGCGACGGCCAATGC
>JAVDBV010050887.1:0-12737 GCA_032619315.1 Piper longum
TATATATATATATATATACACACACACATATATATTTAAGTTGTTTAAAAATCTTTGAATCGGACTAGGAGGGATAGAATGTTTGGAGAATTTTTTTTGTTATGATTGGAGATTTTAGGGGAGTTGGGTAGCGTCCCTATCTGGTTAAAATGTCGTGATGGGCGTCCTCCCCACCCTAGCCATCTGCTTCTTCTTCTCTTCCTACCGGAGCCGTCTTCCTCCTTGTTCTGGTATCCTCCCTATCTTCCTTTCTTTTCTTTCTTCCATGTGCATGCATGTAGAATTAATGTTTAGCTTGGTCATTTATTTTGTTGTTATTGATGGATATCATGATCTATTTTAATAATAGTCGGTTTTACATGTTATGAATTTCTATTAAAATTACATTAATTTTAATTGATAATAAGTTATGATCATGGGAACTTAAGGTTTTAAATCAAAAATAAAAAACCAATCTAAATTACATCTATCGCTGGCACAACCCACTGCCGACGACTTCCTCGCCGAAAATCATGGCGGCGAATATTCCAACGAGGGAGGACGACCTTATCCCCTTCGTCGACTAGTTATGGTTGAGCTCGTCCGTATGCAGGCTGGCCCAGTGAAGCAAATCGCAGAAACAGGGGAAACACCGATGGAGAAGAAATCTGGTCGTTCTAGGCGGTGATTGGCTCCGATCCGGTCGGGGAGGGTCGCTAGAGGGCCGAGGGTCTCGAGGCGACCAACTGATTGGGGCGGCAATGCTCGTCGGTGGCAGAATTGACGACATGAGCATGTCGCTAGGCATGACGATTCCAGCATCACGAAGGCTAGATGGCGAGTGGGGATGGTCAGGGTGGCTCTACAACGGTATGGCATGGTAGGCATTGATCGACGGTGGCCAGAGGCGGCGACGGTGGCGGTGACATCATGGAGGTCGGGTGGCCGGATATGGTCTGGAGAAGAGATGAGCGCGAAGAAGAAAAATTAGTCCAGTGGAAAACTCGTAAATAAAAGTTAACTCGACACCGGCTCGAGTTAAGAATAATAATAACTCGTAATAAATTCCTAAAAAATAAAAATTCAGAGGCTTGATATGAATTAGAAATGACAAAACTTATATCTGCCTAAGTAACTAAACAACCAAATGACAAGCATTATAACATAACTCATGTTAATAATATTATTCTAATGATTATGAGTGACATCAAATATTATTGTACAAAATCACCATGAGTAATAAAATTACGCTAATGATAAATTGTTGATAATTAATTGGTGTAATATAAGTTATTAATTTTAATCAAATGGTTATAAGTAATTAATAAAATAAAGATTTCACCTTTACCATATTAAATTAAAACTAAGTAGATAGAATTGATTACTTTAATAACGAGTTAGTAAGGTAGAAAATGGGCTATTAAACTACAATAGTGCGCTTATCACACACGTTGAAACTAAATAGTTTAGGAAAAATAAATAAAGTTCGGGTCTATATTAAGTTGAACAATTTAAAATAATTTAAATTAGTAATATCATTATATTAAGATAATAAATCATTTTAAATAATTTAATAGAACGACTTAATTAATTGTCGTTTAAATATTTAGAATAAATAAAAGTTAATAAATTATTATAGGTATAGCCAAGCTTTTATTTAATGAATTAAGTATCTAGTACTCACTAAATTGCTATTAATAATAATACTAATTAAAGATTAAAATTGTAAGCAAAATCGTCGAGATCATTGGTTAAGTAATTATCGTCTCAAAGGAAAATATACTAATAATAGTAATTAAATACTTTGTTATAAGCTAATAGTTATTTAACATTAGTTAAGGGTGAATTGTGATTTAAATAATTAATTTAAAATGTGTAAAGTATGACTTAAATGTTCACGTCACATAAATAATTAATTACCTAGCTAAACTTGTTGTAAAGGTTGAGAACTTAATGTTTAATATTGTTAAATGTTATATGCTTTATGTTGTTAAAGGGTTAATAAGGATATACTTAAGTCATTTAGTTGCATACATTTTTACTCGAATAAAATTATACTTATATATAATTTTATTTTCTCTTTCCGATTAGTATTGTTAGTCACGGTTGCTGGTTTACGTAACTATCCATGTTCATATAATTATTTGAAATGTTGTATTTTCCCTTTTAGCAGCCCTGGTCGACCTGAGCCCATATTCGACTACCATGCACTCAGTGCAATCAGGATCAAGGAATTGACTTGATTTGACACGGGGCCGCACTTTTCAGATTTACTTGAAAGGTAAAATACCTGCCCCTATGCCAAAAGGGGTGACAGGGCACAGTGGCTCCAGATGACTCATTATGCACTTATGATACGAAGAGAGTGAGTCAATGGCAATTATCAGCAACTACATGCCGTGGGCCACGTAGCGTGTGTGCACATGCATGGGATGGTAGCTGGATGAGGTGGCCACCCCTCCCGGCACCATAAGAGCTCGGCATAGGCTCATAATTACTAAAAGTCTTATGAAATAATGATAGGGATTATATTTACTTGTTTTATTTAATTATGCGGCTTAGTGGTTTTATCACTAATGTGGTTCTATGACCGTAGGAGAGCAGCTTCGGACTGAGGATTAAGAGTATGGTTGGTGATTCTTTTAGCAACTTAGGTTTGACAAATTGATAATAAATTTGACTTCCTTTTATTTTATTGTGTTATAAATGTGGCAATGGGAAATGGTTAGACGCTGTGGGACTTTGTGCTCATGTAGTTAATTTATTTTACGTATTGTCACATGCTATGAGAACATGATTTATTTTATGGTTAATAAAATTTTAGAATTATTTTTCATGTCACAATTCATGTTCTTGAATGTTATTTTTACATCATTTATATTTTTTAGTAACCCCCGGCCGATTAGGGCAAGTTGTTACAGATGGTATCAGAGCCCGTTTCCCGCTAGCTCACATCTTATGACTCAAGTACCTTGTTGAAAAGTCTAGTATTTATATTTTCCTAATGTTTTATGTTATTAATTAATGAATTTATTTGCTAATAAACCTAAGTCATGACTGGAAAAAAAAAAGCATATTAATGATCAATAACGAAGAAAAATCTCGACCTTTTAGATGGCAGGCACACGTAGACAGTCAAGCTGATCTACTCAATCAAGTCCGAATACAAAAAATGTATTGGCCCAGATCTTGACGGCCATACAAGGACTAGCACGGGCTTCAGCAAATACTAACTTTGTTGTTCAGAATATTGTTTAGCGGCTACCAGGAGTGGTAGCTGGGTATGGAGCCTCGAACTCAGCAGTGGGTCCCAGCATAACCCCAGACGGTGGTCAGGGGAGTGCCCAAGGGCGGGCTGGTTTAGTGGACTCGGGCGAGTGAGGGGAGCTTCCAAACCCAGTGCCACTCGTAGTATGACAAGTATTGCCGACAGTTGTTGATGATGGTGATCGCTATGCCTCGGAAAAGTTTAGGAAGAATGGAGCTGAAGGATTTGTTGGAGGGACTGATCCAATGAATGCTGAGAGCTAGATAGACATCTCAGAAAAAGCTTTTCGGGCTCTATTTGTGCCTCGCCGCCATCAAGTGAGGTTGGCAACATGCATGCTTCAGGAGGAAGCATCTTACTGGTAGAAATCCATGGAGTAAACCACATTTATCGACATGAGATTTCATCCATCTCGTGGGCAGAATTTGTTGCACCTTTCAATGGAAAATATTTTCCAAAGCCCGTTGTCCAAAAGAAAGTGTTGGAGTTCATCATTAACCTAGCACCTAGAGTAACCAATTTTTGAAACACCATAGTGCATGGCTCTAGCAGAACTCAAAGAGTTAAAGAGTCAACTAGAAGAGTTGTTGCAGGCAAGTTTCATCCGGCCAAGTACTTCACCCTGCGGAGCCCCTATTCTTTTCGTGAAGAAGAAGGATGGATCACTTCGGTTGTATATTGACTATCGCCAACTCAATCAAGTGACAGTCAACAATCGGTACCCCTTATCGAGGATTGATGACTTGGTTGATCGTGTTAAGCTAGCACAAATGGATGATGAAGAGCTGAATAAAATGATAGAAAGAACTCTTGATATCATAACTGATTTCAATAATGTGATCAGATTTAAAGGGAGGTTGTGTGTACCTGAGGATGATGCACTGAGGAAAAATATTCTGGAGGAAGCTCATCGCTCAAAGTTCTCGATACACCCTAGAGTTACTAAAATGTATTAGGATTTAAAGCGAACCTACTAGTATATTGGAATGAAGAAGGATGTTGTGGATTTTGTCTCGAAGTGTCAGACTTGCCAACTAATCAAAGCCCAACATCAACTACCTGGTAGACAATTGCAACCTTTAAAAATACCTACCTGAAAATGGGAGTATGTCACTTATGATTTTATTGCAAAACTCCCAAGGACCCAAAAGAAGCATGACTCCATATGGGTAGTTATGGATCGACTCACTAAGGCAGCTCATTTCATCCCCGTGAAATCAATGAGGACGGCAAAACACCTAGCAGGATTGTATGTAAATAATATTGTCAAATTGCATGGGATTCTTAAGGAGATAGTATCCGAGTGAGATCCCCTATTCACCTCACATTTATAAGAAGTTTTCCAAAAATTTATAGGCACCCAAATCAAATTGAGTACAGCATATCATCTCCAAACTGATGGTTAGAGTGAAGACTATTCAAACTGGGCCAAGAGGATGGGCTAACAAATTGGTTACCTAGAGAGGGCATGTGTCTATGCAGCGTAATATTATTTGTTCGCTTATGTCGGGTGTCTAGCCCAATATGCAAAATGTTCTACATAGATTCATAATAATTAAAAGATATTTAAAAATTATCTTTATTCACTATTTTTTTATTTGACTTAGTCTTCAAAATTAATTGTGCTCCACCGGTTGGATATGTACAATTTTGAGAAAAAATTTGGAACACAGGCTTGGATGATAGTCGAAAGGAGCATCGTATGGTTGATAACTTTTTTATGTTTTGGACATTTTATATATTATTTTACTTGCATCTATTTAAGGCATGCGTGAAACTCTATGTTACAATTTGTAACCTATATATCCCACAATCCTACAAAAGTTACTTCACTGCATTTATTTCAAGAGGTTCAGATTAATAATATTAATTATTTTTGTTTAAATCTAAAATGACACTCCATTTAGGGTTGCAAAAAGGCATGTCATTACAAGCACAGCATCCAAAGGCTCAAACTTGCTTAAAATATGCATATATTACCTAAAAAGTTAAATAAACACATAACACTACCTAAAAATATTATTTCCATACATTTAACTGACCATTTGATTAGGGCTCAAAATATTTAAAATAAAGAATAAATAAATATCATGTATGAGACATCATTGTTGTGATATTCTCCAAAATTAAATTTACAACCAATATTTATTCGGGTAAGCTGTAGTATAACTGCTATTAGTAGGGATGTAGTTATAATCTTCAACTTTAATTAATGAAAAATGACTTAGCTAAGGATAAATTCAAATCAAATAGGGATTGGACATGGATAATATAACGTAATAATCGATACTTTTACCGTTATTACTTAGATTTTATTTCTTCTCTTAAGAAGTAAACATCAATAGTAGACTCCATATTTTTTAACCCATAAAAATTTGTCTTTGTATATTTAGTCAAGGTTAATATTCAATTAAACTTTTTCAGTTTAAGTAGTTGATTATATTGAGTAGAATCATGTTGAACAATTGTCTAACGTTATATTATATATGGAGATAATCAGTAAAGTTGAATTTAATGGAACAAGTCGGATAAGGTTTAAGCTACGGTGTACAAGTCGAAGATAGTCACATGTGAACTAAATCTATATCACCAACAGGATGTCCACCTAGTTAATAAGTTATTTAGGAGGTTATATACTTATTTTATAATTTCAATCAATTTAAGTGAAGCCAATTATGCTTGGATAGCCATAGATCGTAATTGGACTCATGAATTGATTTTGGTTAAAGATTATGGAAAATTTTGCAACAACCAGCCCAAAGTATAACATAATAGGCCTAAATCATTTCTTTCAAAGTGGTTAACCAAAATTAAAGGTCTATAGTCATTCTCACTTACAAACAGAATCTTACCCTAGTAGATATTAGATGTGAGACTAAGTTGATGGATCTTATAATCTATCCACTTAAGAAATTTTGTCCTACAAATTCCTACATTTGGCTCATTGTTAGCCCTAGCCCACATCCTTCTTTGGCTTGTGACCAGTAGCTTAGCCAATGTCCCTAGTCCAACCTACCATTTTACATAGAGCTAAGTTGCTCTGACACCATATATAACGACTCGACTTAAAGTACAATATAATGGGCTTAAGTCATCTCATCAAAAGTGGTTAACCGAAGCTGAAGATCGATAGTTCATTCTCACTGATAAACTTAATCTTACCCAAGTAGGTATTAGATGTGAGACTAAGTTGAGTAATCTCACAAGTTTGTTCAAGTCTGTATCGGAAATGTCTTGATCGAGTCGAGTCATGTCTAAAGCAACTAGTCTATAGGACCCGATAAATAGTATAGATTGAAGTAACCCGCTTGGTCAAAAGAATGGAAGACATCGCTAAATGCACGTCAAAAATACATCAAAGATAAGTAAATGTTTAAAAGAAAATAACTACATTGAGGTCAAGTGTGCGTAGCGTTTATCTGTCTTTCGACTAAAGCCAACTCAGAATTACGAAATCTACATGTATAATAAGAAAAACATCAGTAACGAGTATTACTGTTCCATAAATAACTAATAGTCAAACTGGCATAGGAGAACTGACCCTCCTATTAAATGAAAACATCTATGTACCCCTTCATAGAATCTCTCATCACGCTGTTAATTAGGAGCCATCAACCTCACACGACAACGTCCCCTTTCTTACTCATCTCATACTTTAACTTTAAAAGTATCTCTTGCGCGAGAATATCAATTTATTTTCTTCCAGCAATCTACATCATCTGTATCACTCCTGGCCTTGAGTACAGAGACCGAGTACTCTCAGGCATGTGCCTTCAGTACCCTTTGAAATCATAAGTCTAGACATCCGCTAAATTGCAGCACTATAAACCTCGACACTTCTCCGGGTTTGAGGAACTCAAAGGTGAAGTAGTCAAGTTCCCTTGAGAATGGAATGGGGATTCAACAAATGCAGAGCCCGCTTTGACAAACGTGCACCCTATCTAAAGACGCAGTTGCCGATTTTCCCGTCTCACATCTCACTGGAAAACTCGAGAAAATCATATATAGGACTGGGAAGGGATTTATATAATTGGCCCGAAGGCACCTTGCGGTGGATATTGTTTTCGAAATCAGACTCGAGGGGTCTCATCCTCGAGGGTTATTAATCACGGAAGTAAAATATGTCTAAATGGCCCGTGTTAAGTGGGGTCCGATAAAATAACTACTTAAAATCCTTGCGATCTAGAAATCAAATCAGCAATAGAGTATAGCAATAAAAAGTGAGAAGAGTCCTAATGGACCTGTGGTCTAAGCTCTAGACATGACGTCTCTTTTACGGCGAGCTCGAACTCTAAAACCTACATCAAAGCCCACTACTAAGTAAAATACTTACATCTCTATATGATGTATATTCGTGGTGTGCACCTACATCATCAGTACATCCTATTACAAAAGATTGTTAAATAAACCTAGAACTAAACATACAACACGTAAATTGAGACATAATAAATAAAAAAGTAATAACAAGTAATAAATAAATAAATACATACACTCATGAATAAATAGATAAATAATAAATACATGACAATAATCAATACTCTAATCATTAAATAATAATAACACACACTATATAAATACACGGCTAAACAAGAGTAAATATCATATATACTCATGTTAATACATATATATAAATAAATACATAATTATTCAATACATAAATAAATAAATAGGTTATTTTAATTAATCATGAATAACAATAATATCATAGTCAATAATATCATGCAACGAACAAATAGATGATTAAATAAATGAATAAATAAATATATATAATTTAATAAACATGAATAAAATTAATATTAATAAGTACATATATCAATACTAACAATCAATCATCACTTATGCACTCATCATATACGACAAACATCTAAATAAAAAGAATAAACAATAATGAATGAATAAATAAATAAATAAATAAATAAAATCAATCATAATATGAAAACATGCTAAATAATGTGAATATACATCTAAACAAATGTAGAGGTTCTCGAATTATTGAAAATAGTCGAAAATGAGCTGAACCAACTCAACTCACTGAACTGAATCAGGTCGACCAGGTTAACTCGGTATGGGTCAGATAAATTGTTGGGGTGGGTCAGCCGGGTTGGTTTGAATAGCTCAGCATGAACATAGACTCAAACAAGCAGGCAAACATGAACGGGTGAACAGAACTCAGGTTGGCAGACGCAAATGCAGACGTACAACGATGCAGGCGGCGCCCGTCACTAAAAAATATCAACGACAGCGCAGCTGGGGTCACTGCCGATTGAGATCAACATCCCTAGTAACGAGGAAGATGATGGTGGTGGCGATCAACGGTGTTTGGCCGTTGGCAAGTGTGGCGGTGTCACCAGCGGCGGTTGCGACCACGACAGTGGTCATGGGTGGTCTTAAAATGACGGAATCAGCATAATGAACCCATCTAGGTGGTTGCACTGGCCGGAGGTAGCTAGTAGTCGCCAGAAAACGGCCCAAAAGGGTGGCTACGGTGATGAAAATTGGCTGTGAAAACTCCGTCGCTAGTGATGGTGAGGGATACAGATCTATAGCCGGTCACGAGGTGGTCCTAGTGGTGCTGGTCCAGTAGCCGAGGGTGAGTCGAAGACTCATCGACGACAAGGACGAAGTGGCTGCAGCGCTTGGATGTAAAACTCCGGAAATCATGAAAATCTTTGAAAAATAACTGGTGGAAGCTAGGGCTGACGTGAATAGCTCAGATCTCACCATGTGGCATGATCTGAACATCTGACAATTTGCAGCTATATGGGGCCCCCTATGAGTATATGGAGACTATCCAAAGCAAAAACTTATTCGAGTCCTACAAATGACTCTATAGGCGGGAATCGAGGCAATAAGGCTAAATAGGCATCAACCCTCACTCAATCGGGCGAAAACTTAGGAATCAATCAAGCTAGGCCCACAGGGGCACAATCCGATGATCTGAAATCCTTATGATGTATTTAAATGAGACACCCTGAAAATCCTAAACGGAAACTAAATGCTGCAATGACCTAAATCCAAGCCTACAACCTTGGCTAACCCATAAGAATTATCTATATACCTCGCGTATATGATGATAACTCATGCTTTGTTGTAGCCTATCTCAAGCTATCATCTGCATGTCAAGCATACTCAGCCACCATAACATACTCATAAGGCCATATGGGTCTCATGCTCGTAACTGGAAACTAGTCTAGCTCGAGTTCGCTCGAACCGACCCAAAACTGGCCCGAACTGGACAGAACTACAAGTGGGTAAAATCCTAACCCGAAGTTGGGTTTTACAAAGTCTACCCATTTGGGATCCATGTAGGGGAGAGTAGGGGTAGATTAGTCAATTAGGATTAATTTAAGGATAATTTTGGAATCGTGAAAAAGGATGGGAGTATACAAGGTTATGTGGGGGGCGGTGGGGGGGGGGGGTGCAAATCCTAATCGTCCCTCTGACTCTTCACTTCCTCTCTCTTCGACCTCTTTCTATTGGGGATTGTGTGGAGGAGATAGTGTTGCAAGGATCTAAACAATCACCAAAGAAAAGATTATTAATTCTAACTAAATCAAGTTAATTACGTAGATTTATCCATCAACTTTATGTGTCATGTTATTTCATGTTGTTTACATGTTTTTTTTTCGTGTTTTATGTATATACATGTGTGTTCAATCCATCAATTTAATATTTATTACGTTAATTGATACGTAGAATTTTTGTAAATCTTATTTACATGTTACAACTATGATCTAACAATGATTCAAGTTAGAATAGTTATATTACAATATGCATAGCGTATTTTGCACCATATGCTAAGTATTTTTTTTCTCTAATTTAAAATCATGGAAATGTAGATTAAATCAAATTAGATTAAACCCATTACAACCTATAATTTATTTTCAGAGAGTGTAAAAATCTTATTTTTGGTTAATAAATTACATTAAAAACATAAAAGATAAGCAAATTTACCTAAAAATCCTAGCCGCAGTGCCACAACTCTAAATAGCAGCACCACATCATTACGTATAGAAGTTGTTGAAGTTAAGGCTCAGCTCCGCAGCACCCAAACCCATGGCAACCGGCACCACAACTCTCACTTGTTGTACGGTTTAGGGTGATCCAATGTCACAAAGCTTGTACTCCCTATGATAAATGCTGTGTCATTCAAATGTTGTGAAAATTAATACAAGCTCCAGCGCCACAGCGCTCAGGTCCAGCGCCAACATTCAAACCCTAAACCTAATTTCTCGATAAAATTCATGTTTATGCTTCTTATATGCTATGATTATGATTATTTCAACACTATGTGATGCTTGTATGATATTCTATACTTCTTAATTGTGTTGTTAAGATATTGTATGACATCTTCATTATGTTCATATCATGGCATAACATGTAGACATATAAGCTAGTTTGGGTTGAGAATAGAATTATATTATTGTTCAAATTAGGATGGTCATAGTTGAGCATCTAGGAGTTTGGATTTGCACGCGGAGCATGTCTATATTTATATATTATTTGGGGTACTTTATGAACCTTTGTTTGGCGATGTTTAGCCAAATTTATCGATGATTGAAGTAGTTTTTTTCACATTCTATAATGATATCAATAACAACTAATTATGTAACACCCCGATTCGGCTCTCCCGTGAACTGACCCGGAAATGCTACCGTAGACCGAACCATTCGATAATCTACTAGATTCGGTTAAGCCGACCCGGATCTACTCTCGCCGTCTTAAAATGAAGATACGATTTTCTATATGCATGGATGAATGTAAAAAAAAATCCTGACACACTACTACATGGATGGCATGAGAATCAATTCACACATCAATACAATTGCATTAAAATAAAAAAGAAATTCTGAGTAAAAACGAACAGAGTCTCCCCTAAAAGTGTAATTAGGGGCCACCCTGTCAAAACATTATATAAAAACATATATCCATATCAATAGTTTCACTCACAGAATATAATCTATTGTGTATGCAATCTCAAACTTGGGTCTCAGCCCACCGTGAATTCTTTCAACAGTTCACGTCATATCATCAAGTCATAGCATTCAGTCATCATCATATCATCATCTCTTTGCATTTTCTCACATCAATTTCAATATAATAAAATTATAAACACAATATTAAACATTCAATCATTAAACATATGTGTGTGCAAGAGACCTCGCTGCTAGCACATCCGATCAAGCTCATCACCTACATATATATAAGAAAACCGTCAGTAACGAGTGTTACTGGTCCGGAAAATAACTAATATCAAACTGGCACAAGAGAGCTAACCCTCCTGTTGAATGAAAACCATAATATACTTCCTCAAGAACTCTCACAAGGGCACTAATGGGAGCCATTGCCCTTGATCGGCAGCGTCCCCTATCCATCTCTTTCACTTTCCTTGGCCATCTCATCTATTGTGTCTTGCATCAAATCTCATTCTCATGACTTGCGTCAAATCTCATTCTTGTTCACCTCAGCCCTCTACGTCTTCCATATTACTCCTGGCCTTGAGCCGAAGGCCGAGTACTTTTAGGCAGTCGCCTTCAGTACCCTTTGAACCACAAATCCGGACATGCGCTGTACTAAACAGTACCCGTAAACCTCCACGTTCTCCGGGTGTGAGGAACTCAAACGTGGAGTTAGCAAGATCCCTTGGGATGAAGTGGGTCCTCCCCAACATCAACCCGAAGACAAACACATGCCTTGTCTAAAGCCATGACTGCCTCCCTCTGTCCACCTCTCACTGAAAATACGAAAACTATATATATAGGCCTGGGTAGGGAATTTAATATAATAGGCCCGAAGGCAACTTGTGGTGGATCTTGTTTTCGAAAACATACTCGAGGGATCTCATCCTCGAGGGTTATTAATCTCAGAAAACTATTTGGCTAAATGGCCCGAGTTAAATGGGATCCAATAAAACTCCACTTAACTCGTCGTGCAAGTAGACCAACCAAAATGCGATGGAATAAAGCGTCAATCAGAGACGAGTCCTAAACGGACCTGGTAGAAGCTCCAAGCGTGACATCACGCCTAGGCGGCAAGCTCCTACTCCGTACCTACACATCAAAACCAAATACTAATGCCCGCTAACTACATGATGCATTACAGTAGCTAATTATCACACACAATTCAATCATCATCAATTAACAATCAAATAATTATAATTGTAAAAGTAATCCTAACTTATCTCATTCATACCAATTTTATTATATGCTTTCCAAGTTACGTTGTGGTCAATTATCATACTCAGACTCGATTATCTCATCAACTCACTTGCTGTTCATTCACACTTAATCAAGCATATCACTTATTATCTCATCAATAATTATAACTTGATTACATCAATCAATAAATCCTAACATGTTGTGCTAACAATCATTGATTATAATCAATCAAAGTAGGAAAAGAGGTAATTATACCTCATGTCGTCGGCAATCGGCGTCGGCTAGAGTTTCGGCATGCGTGCATCTCGAACCTCGAATTCGGTGCTTGACGG
>JAVDBV010050892.1:0-11689 GCA_032619315.1 Piper longum
GGCGGGAGTGGGGGCGAAGCTCTTTTTTTTGTTCTCCATTAAAGAGTTTATAATTTTTTTACAATATTGGTAGTTACAAATATTTGATTACAAATACTTGTAAATAGTATCTTTTATATTCTTAAATAGAATAGGGGTGAGTACAAACCATCTTTACAATTGAATTTAAACACTTATCAAGCCACACATGGATTTGTGGCCAGTAAAAAATCTTGGTAGGTACAACCATGTAGGAGACTGGTAGGTGAGCTTATGATGCAATCCCAGATAAATGATAAGAACAAACTATAGAACTATAAAATAAACTTTATTTCTTCTTAATGATGGCAAAAGCTTACAATGCTTCACATAATTGTAGAAGGAAAAAGACCTTTTTTTTTCTAGTTATAAGACACACTAAAATAAGGCTTAGACTTAAACTAGGAAAACAAGACTTAATCTTCTATTAGGAATGAATTGGCTCCAACTAAGATAAAAAACTTTTTAATAAGAAATAAACTTAGAATAAGAAATAAATTCTATTGTAATTAGAAACTCTTAAACTAGACACTTCTAATATAATTAGAAAACTACTAAAAATATAATATTGTATGTCATCATTCTCCCCTGGTTGAAAAGAACTCATCCTTGGGTTCTGAAGGAAGACAATCCATAAAAGTTGTTGAAGGTAGACAATGAGAAGTCTGGTTGATATCATAAAGTGATGAGTTGAACTACATGGCATCAGCTTATCTAATTGTAACTAGACCTACTAGTGAGTGTTAAAAAAGTCAATTTATGCAATAGTCTAGATGTCCCTCATTGGAACGTGAGATTGTTAGATATTGAAAAAGTATCCAGCGAAAGGCTTGTTTATGGAAAATAAAGATGGGAAACCACTTGAGATATAAGAGTACAGATTCAGATTGAGCAGGTTCTACATTTGATATTAGTCTTGGTGGGAAGTTGGGAACCGTGATTTAGCAAACCAAGAAGCAAAATGCAGTGGTTTGATCTAGTAAGAATGTTGAATACAGGACAATAGCTAAGACATCTATTGAACTTGCTCTGATGAAAATGCTACTTGAAGAACTTGCTTTCCCTGTCAATCCTATGAAGCATGTAACCACAAAGATGCAAGCTGCATGAAGAGTTATATTTCAATCTATACTTCATTGACTCCCCATAATAGCTTGTGGGGGAGTGTGAAGTATACAAGTATTTGAATCACGTCATTTGATGTGTACTTGTGTTCGACAGTTTCTTTAGTAGTTTGCATTTTAATTCTTGTTTGAGAGAGTTGAGTAATCTCTGAAATCAATGAAATTGTTGAATTCAGTTTTTTATATATAAACTAGTCGGTCAACGAAATGGTGTTTCACAATGAATTCACATATTTTCCCATCTTCTTGTCTATATTTTCTGTCTTCCTCGATAACCTTTTAATTTTTTTTTTTTAACAAAACAATGTGGAAAATTTAATGTTCAAACCACTTTGATTAATTAGATTATTTTATTGAAAAAACAAACAACCTTTTTTCTAATGATTGGTCAAATTAATTATTTAGATTACCACAAGCACATTATTCCAGTTACACAAGGCATGCAACATGGGTTTTATGTTAGAAATTGATTGCTTTGACATTAAATTAAAAGCACCATAAACCATATAGGATTAAAGTGTCTGCCTTTTACCCTACATGCTGCAACCCTCAGAAGTTAGTGAGAAGTATGGTAGTAGTATATAGCCACAAAATCAATTTGTTGTACTTGTGGTTGTTTGCATGAGCAATCCAGTGTTGCAGATCATATTTGATGCTCTATGTGCTTGAAATTGTAAATTTGTTGCATCCAGTTTGAACAATGACGAGACTATGATTATCATAACACTTTATCTATTTGTTTTGTTAGCAATAAGGTTATCTGACTTGTACTGCACTCTTCTGTCAGCAGATCCTGCAACAATTACATCTCGAAATCGTGCAACACAAGTGGCTCACAGAGTGGTTCTTGGTACCTTTAATGTCGCTGAGCAAGGGGATGTCTCCATGCCTGATCTCAATCGGGTATGAAGAAAGCTGAATTCCATATGCTGCAACTTTTCTACATGTTGCAGTTTATTCTAATTTGCATAACTCCTAATTTTACAGATTGTTTCTGCCGTTCTTAGCACCATCGGACTTGGTGGACCTGCAAGTGAAGGAGCAGGGGTTTTGAGGGTAATTAAGAATCTTAAGTAGTTTTTTTGCTGCTTCACTTTCTCACCTCTCTTATTTCCGCTTTCCCAAGTTATTAAGAGCATGATTTACGTTGTGTGGCACACATATTATTCCTTTTCTATCTCATTTTCTTTTTAAATCTGTTACCTATGTCAGTTATTGTTGAAGGTGCCTTCACTAGTTCACTTTTATGTTTTGTTTGGTCATCAACATCGTTAAAATATTAAAGGTTTTATTTCTGAAAGGAGTATTTAGTAGTAGGATTTGTTATTCATGTGTTTAAATTGTTGTTAGGAGGATAGGTTGCTAGGTATCAGGTACTGTGGATTGGTTTCCCATTGGCCGTGTACAAGGAAATTAGGAGTTGCGTCACTCAAAGACCAGAATCACGAACTTCTTTTGAGAGGTTTGACCATGTGCAAAGCAACTTCCTGATGCAGTGGTGAAAAGATATAATTCACAATTTTGTTATGTGCAATAGAGGGGAAGAGATTGCGAAGAAGAACATGGTGCAAGGCTGTCTGGAATGATTTAGACTTTCACTCCTTCAAGCCCAACGGTTGATAGATGATGTTGACCTTGGACCGAAGGAAATGAAACCGTGGAAGCAAAGAGCTTTTGTGAAAATATCGGCAAGCTGGCCCGTAGAAGAAATATAATGAATAGTAAGATCCTTGTTAAGCACATATTCCCTGATAAAGTGATCATCAATTTTGATGTGTTTGGTGCGGATATGAAAAATGGGATTAGTCAGCAAGATAGAGAGCCCTTTGATTATCACATAATAAAGGAGGCTGTGAGAGAGATATACTTAGATCCTTGAGAAGATGATGGAGCCAAGCAAGATCAGCAGCTGCAAAGGCCAAAGAATGATATTCAGATTATGTACTCGAATGAGAAACAGTCGACTGTTTCTTAGCAAACCAGGATAATAGAGAGGTCCCAAAGAAAACATACAGACCACTCGTTGAACGGCGATCAGGCATAAGAGTAGAAGAAGAGTCAGGCATAGAGGAACGACCAGGCTCTATACCATAAAGAATACGAGTGGCTAACTTACCACTTTGTTTTTCAATCACAATTTTTATAATACAAGTTTGGGTACAATGAAGTTGAGAAAACTGTAGAATAGGAAGAGAACTAAATCAATACAAAGAGAATAAGGTTAAATACAAAGCGTAGCCATGGAAAAAAATCAAATGAATACAAGATAAGTTACAAAGAACTAAGTCATAACAGGAGAAATATCTTTATAACTTACTGTCTGTGCTTATTGTTGAGATATTAGAAATATTTGCCAATGTGTTATCACACCATAAATGCATAGGCTCTTGGACTTTAAAACCTAGTTCTTCCAATAACATATTTATCCAAATTAACTCTTTAGAAGCTTTTGTTATTGCCCTGTATTCAGCCTCAACGCTAGATCTTGCCACCACATTCTGTTTCTTACTCTTCCAAATGACCATATTCCCTCCTAACCTTTTACAATAATTACTTGTAGACCTCCTATCATAGATTGATCCTGCCCTATCTGAATCAGTAAACCCTTGAATCTGTAGTGGATTAACACCACTATTTCTCTTATACAACATCCCTCTAGCTGGGAATTTCTTCAAGTACCTTAGAATTCTAATAATTGCATTCCAATGTGGCATTCTAGGCTCTTGCATGAATTGACTAAGTAGGCTTACACAAAGGATAAATCTGGCCTTGTGATTGTAAGATAGGCCAATTTGCCTCCTAGTCGTCTATACTTTGTAGGATCTTGTAGTAGTTCTCCTTGACTAGGTTCTGGGAGAGGTTTCAAGAGGAGTTTCTGTAGGTTTTACTCCCAACAAACCTGTTTCTTTCAACATGTCTGTAACATGCTTCTTCTGACATAGAAGTATGCCTTCATTACCTCTTTGCACCTCAATACCGAGGAAATACTGCAATTTCCGTAGGTCCTTAATCTTTAATTTAGACTGCAGATTAACTTTGACAAGTGGTTTTGTCTTGGTAAGTGTTCCATTGGAGCTTTCTTACTTTTGCTAAGCATATTTACATGACTTGTAGGGCTAAATTCCCTCTTTTATTTATTAACCTGAAAGTTCTTATGGTAGTGTTACAATTTTTTTTTTTTTTTTGGGAAGCACAGCTATTGGTGTTGGAGTCCCATGTTCTCTTGTTTTCTGGTGCTATAGTTGAGTTCAAGAATTTATTCAAAGCTTTGATAAGGAAACCAAGTCTTAGGTAGAAGGGCTGAGAGAGGAGATTAGACTTCTTTGAGGGTTTCGACATGCAAATCCGTAAGTAAATGGGAAAAAAAATGAAGCTGTTATAGTAGATTTGAGTATCAAAATATCAGGTGTGGAGCCTCCAGTTCGTGCTCAAACTTCACACAATTTAGTCTGGTAGGGAAGTGGCTAACAATGTAATTATTGGCTTTCTCCCATGTCAGGAATATGTAACAGAAAGGGCTGCTGAGATGTCAAGTACTGATGGAGGATTAGATATGGCTCATGTTTTACCTGAAGATTTCACCTTGAGAAACCCTCTACATGGTAGTTCTCACGTGTCAGCAGCTTCTTTTGGCCCTCATCCTGCCGTAAGTGATTAGAATGCCTTTTTCTCCAAAGCTTACTCATCTTTTCAATGGCATCACAGATTTTTCATTAACTTGCAGGTGATTCCTGATTCTTTGTTGACGCTATCTCAATATATAGGCCATATGGAGCATGATTTTGATTTGAATGGTCAGTCTTGTCTTTTCTTATTATTTTCCGTAGTACTTTTTGCTGTTTAGATTTCCAATGCTAGTTTCTATGCAGTAAGACATTATGGTAGTACTTTTGAACCTTCTGGAGCCCAAAATGTTGGTAGAGTTGAATCTAATGCTACTGTCCGTCAAAATGATGGCCAAAGTCTGATGCCAACACCAGCATCTTTGGCAGAAGTGATGCTTTCTGCAAGACAATTACTTATTGGTCAAGCCGCTGAATGTTTATCTGTATGTCCTAAACATGCTCTGTTTCTTTTGCTAATTGTTTTAGCGTACATGTACATTTCTAGTTTCTTTATTACCTAGTTGCTATTATTGATCCTTGCATGCACTGCTTGGTATTTGTACAGCGTGATTTACAAGATCTTTCTCTTGCTGAGATGAGAACTTCTGTTTGAATATGTTCATCCAAAATTTTTATTAGCTGGCTTTCAGAAAATTCTTCAGTAGATAATTATATTGATATAGCCTTCAGTACAATATCTTATCACCATATACCTGAAAAGTTGAACTTTAATGGAACATTTTTACTATGTAAAGCAGTGAAAATTCTTCCCTAGGATAGATCTTTTCCCATCTTGACCCTCCTTAAATTAAGCTGCATATGCAAATTCATATACAGAATTGCTCTAGTAATCTTCCGCAATTGTTATTTTGCCTTGAAGCTTTACATTTTTCCTTGGCCTGTTTCTTGTCTACTGCTCATATAAAGAGTTGTCTGGTTGGAGTTTTGACTGTTAAGTGCATTTCATTGTTAGTAGCTAATTGTTCCCTTTTATTCACATAAGATTTATTTTTGATGCCCATGGGTTCTTTTTTAATGCAGCAGCTAATATTTGCTGATGGCCTTGAGATTTTGTTATGAATGTGTATTTCATTTGAGGGTTGTACTTATTATCCTTGATGATGCGTTTTATGATATCATTTATATCTGAATTGAAGACTTACCTTCTGTTTTTCACTGTGATTTTAGTATGAAAATTTTTTTGTTGATATGAATGGAATGTTTTTTTTGTATTTGTAGCAACTTGCTGGTTGCTTAGAAAGTCAGGCAAGTGTAACTAATGCTGAGGAACGTGTGCACATTCAATCCAGTGCAATGAGGTCTGGGGCTTTAATTCAAAACCTTGGTGCACTGATGCTTGAGTTGGGTCGCACTATCATGACACTGCGCATTGGCAATTTCCCAGTAAGTTCTTTTTACTATGGTATTTAAGCTAGACTGCAGCATATCTGGTCTCACAACTTTTTTCCATTTTAGACTGAAGCTGTTGTGAATACGGGTCCGGCAGTTTTTATATCCAGATCAGGGCCTAATCCTATCATGGTTCAGGTTTAACATCTCAACTTGCTGCTTCCCATTTTCCATCTCTTTTCTCATCTCCCTTTTTTATGTTGCATCTATAAGTCTAAGATTCAATTGTTTGATTGCCTTCTCCATTTTTTTTATTTGTGTTCACAGCCTCTTCCTTTCCAACCAGGGGCAAGTCTTGGTCCGGCTTCACTGGCCAGTGGAGGAGGCTTGTTTGGTGGTTCTCCAGGTTCAGGAATGATTCCAAGGAACATAGATATTCGAATACATGCAGGTTTTGTTTACGGATTGGCTAAATCCTAATTTTAAATTTGTGTAGTAAAAAAAAAAAATTGTATATGTTATCTCCTCTGTTAATGTTGCAGGGTCTTTGATGCCAGGATTGTCTGCCAACTATTCTGGACAAGATAGTAGTAACCAAGCCATTCCATCCAGGCCTTCAGGCACTTTAACTGGACAAAATTCTAATGGCTTAACCAGAGAAACTACTACCCAGATTCGTCCTCTTCAGTCAATGGTCACTGCTTTACCTGCATCAGGTCGCATATCTGACACTGCAACTGGTGGAAGAGGTGTGGGGTTGTTTTATCCACTACTTGCTAGATTTCAGCACTTGCCTGGCAATGTAAGTTTGAATGAAAGAAACAACAATGTGCTCAATTCTGGAGAGAACAACACTGGAGTAGGTGATGGTAGCATTTTTGGCAATGTTTCTCCTGTTTTCTCGTCTGGGAGTTTTGCTTCACCTAATCAACAAGGTTAGTGATGCATTTATTTACTCAGGCAGTGTTATGCTTCTTTAGCTATTTATATTTCCTGAAGTGACCAAACTTCAATGGCATTGTGCAAGTGCCTAGAAATGTGTCTAAAGGTGTTAGTTATTGTTGATAAGATTTACGAGGTCAAGGTATTTGCGAAAGATTTGTGGTAGATATATTTATGTTTGTGAAGGTTTTCTGCATGTATTTGGTAAGGTCAGTTGATTAATTTCTAGTGGCAAAAGCTCAATTCAAAATTGAGCTCTTTCATTAAGAATCACAAGTAAATGAGCATTCTAGTATGGAATGAGTGATAGTGTCATTCCCTCGATATTTCTTTATAAATTCTCAAAAGAAGCATGCCATTTTTTTTACATCTTACTTAGGTCATACTAAATTTGTAATCAAATGAACCTTAATATCATTCCTTTTCTATTTTATTAATCCACAAATACAAGTCTCTATGTCTCAAAAAAAAATTACATTACATCAAGAAAAAATATAAGCATTTGGTATCTCTACCAATTACTTTACTGTGCCGAAGGGACAGGCAGGTGTTCAGGTTAGGACAAACTTTGCCAATCTCACAGAAATCTTAAGGTGTAGGCAAGTGTCGGAAAATGTGAGTTGGGGAGCCAGGATGCTGGAATAATTATTCCATGATATTTTGGAGTTCTTATGTCACATGACAGCTTAATCAATAGATAGGGGCATAGGCAGCTAAATCATTAAGAAGGATACTCAAGAATGTTAAATCATATGTAGAGGCATGCGCAAATTTTTTCTAAAAAAAACTGGGATTTGTTAAATATTTAACTTTTACCTTTTAACTAACAATGGCGTTATGGATGAAGGTTTGTCAAATAGATAGAATGTGATTGTTGGACAAGTCTTACTTCTCAGGGTTATCAGTATCTTCCAGTGCAAATGCAATAGAGGAAAGGAGTGATACACCAGAAGAACGTCGAACATTCCAGCCACAATTTTCAAATAGAATTGATGAGCTTCTGCATACATTGTTTCCAGTAGAGCAGATTCATATGGCTGTTGACAATGCACAAATAGGCCCCAATGCATCAAGTTCGTCTGAGGTGCTGTCAGAGGTTGATGATGGAGCAGCAGCGGAACTGCAGGAGGCGCCTAATCCTGGCAATGATGGTGTTTTTTTCTCTAATCTTCTTCAGCAAATAATGCCTATTATATTGCAAACAGTATCTGAAACTGCTGCTGGATCTTCAACTGCATCTGGTTCTACTTCTCAGGTATGAAATTCATTATGAATGCTGTCATGGCAATTATTGTCTTTGTGTACCATCGTCATTGTTGAAACAAAATTTTGAGTTATATTCTCTCTTAAAAAGTGCATTCAGGGCAACTTTATTCATGATTAAACCACCTAAATAATTTCTTGTTCTGGATTTTTTGTTGTCGTCATCCAAATCATTTCTCTTATTTGGTAGTTTAGAGGATGCTGCCCTTTGTGTATTCATTTGTGCATCCTCAATTTAATCACATGCATTTTGTCACAAATATCGTACTTGAATTTTTATTTTTTAGTACAAAACTGATAATGAAAAAGTGCTGATTGTTTAGTCATAATTTGTCAGACTCATCTGGATAATTCATCTCGAGATCGAAGTGATCCTCCTGGATCTCCCCATCCTAAACGACAGAAGGTATTGCTCTGCATGCACGCTTTTCTTGCATTAATGTATAAAAGAACTTGCTATTCATTCTGGAAATGGAAATATTGCTACTGCCCAAGTTTTGTGAATGAATGCTTCATAATGTATATGCACTGTTTTATATCTTTATGGTTGCTACTTGATCTTTTACAGACTCATTAAGGAGTGGAAAAGCTGGAGTTTTTGTTGGCCCAAAAGATGTTTCATCTGCAAATTTGATTTTTTGCTGCATCTGTTGCCATCAGTTTTAGCAGATTGCATGAGGCTGGGAATGAAGTCTCATCTCTTATGCCTTAACGTGCCTCAATGTAGAATAATGAGATATGGATGAGCCCCCTTGTTCAGCAAGCAGGCTTCTATGTTAGACTTTCTTGTGATGGTGGGAGCAAGAGTAGTTTTTGTTTTTTTTTTTTTTTTTTTGCTTAATTTTTATTCTTTTTGTGCTGGATACAGTATCGACAATGTGGAAATGTGGCTCAGGGAACGGTTCTGGCACTGGCATTGCAGGTTATTTTTTTCTGTAATATCTGTTCATTTATCCTATATAGATGATTGCATAAAAACCTGCCAAAATATGCGGACTGCCATCACTCTTGATCCTTTTTTTTTCCAAAACCACCCTTAATCCTTCGCTGGATGTAAATAGCCAGAAACAAAATTGTTTTACAAATTACTCATATTAAGATTTGTAAAATGGCTTTTCTTGCTTATGTACACGGAAGTACACTGACCTTGTTGGGCTAATTTCTTATTCAATATGAAATAGGCCTTTGGTCCATTTTACTTTTTACGGTCTACGAAAGTAACACAATTATTAATTTAAAAATATTGTTTTACTGAGACCTAACAATCAATATGGTTGTTAGGTCCCCTTAATTATGATTCCCTAATTAGTCATTGGGTCCTACAGTTAATATTTATGCTAAAATCTTTCAAGAGATTTTTTTTTACCGATTTAATTAAATATTATTTAGTTAATATATATATAATTATAAATCCCTTTTCTATTTTAATGTTAATCTTAAATTTTTTATTTGTCAAAGAATTAATTTGATAAATTAACGTCAAAGTACTAATTTCATGATTTTTATTTCTAGAGTAGCATAGTTTGAATGGTTATAACATTTAATATTTTTTGAATGAAAAAGTATTTAGATAATTTAATTTTTAACTATCTTAATAAAGTTGAGTTGATATATTTTTAACCAATTTAACCCTATTCTAACCATTTAATTGATGACAAAACAATAGAATTCAATTATGACAACCTTACAAACTTAATTAATATCTTGATTATGGTAAAAAAATTTTAAAATAGCAAATATCTTTGACCCAATTGCAACAGAATCATTTACAACCTTAGTAATCATAATTAGTTTGAACCCAACATAGTTTGATTAATACCTTAGTAAAAAAAATTAAATAGCAAATATTGTTAACCGAACCATAACTAAGTCATTTACAACCCTAGGAATCATGATTAATTAATTTGAATACATTACACATTATAAAAAAATTATTTTTTAAATATTATATATATACTAATTTTAGTTAATCGATCATCTAAAATTTTCGTATTATTTACCATTCTTCCGTGCTATTAAAGGAAGCCTTACATGCTCATCGAGCACTAGTTATCCTCTTAAAGGAGAGCTTGATCACCTTGGATGATGGGATTGCAGACAAAAAGTTAATTATACTGGTTGAAGGAGGGATTCGATGACCACTGACATCTATTATCCCCCTGTGATGATCGCAATTTACTTACAAATTGGTGATAAACTTCCACGAGTTTCTCCATCTTGATGACATGATGCTTGTTCTGATTGCATTCTTAGTTGGCATATGTAAAACCCTAGTTTTGGTTTAGGGTTTTACCTTCTTGTAGGTTACCCGGTTCGGCTCAATATCGAGTTGGTTCAAGCAAGCTCGAGCTAGACTAATTATCAAAATATGAGTATGAGGCCCAGATGGCCATATGAGCATATTATGGAGGCTAAGTATGTCCGACATCCATATGATAGTGTCAGTTATGATACAATAGAACATGAGTTATTAGTGTATACACGAGGTATACATATGATTTTTATGAGTTAGCCAGGATTTTAAGCCTAGATCTAGGCTGTTGAAGCGCTTACATTTTGTTTGGGATTTTTAGGGTATCTCATTGCATGCATCATAGGAATTTCAGACCATCAGATTGTGTAAAACCCGTGATTCGAGTCACGGTTTTATAGTCGTTAGCCGATCGATTCAGCCGTCGGTTCGAGTTGAGTGTATTTCAGAACACTTGTACTGAGCCGATGTCGGTCACGTGTATGAGCTGTGAGGGTAATGTTTAGCGAGGATGTGATGATAATGAGATGAATGAGCAGAGAATGAGTTATCAGAATGCATGAGAGTATACAGTGGGTCATTTTAGATTCATTGTTTTGTGATCGTAGAAATAGTTTTAGGCCGTTTATCGCGTTAGGATGCGTTATGGGTAGTTTTGGATGGGTTATTAGTTATAGAGCATGTCATTTGAATGTTGTGTGTTTTATTTTATTTTATGGGATTTATCCCGATTTTTCTGGATTTTTTTAGTATTTATTACGCGTTAGTTATTATTTTTGACTCGAGACAGACTCGAGTCAAGTTTTAATTACGAGTTTGCCATCCACCCTTTTCCTTTCTCCCTCGACACTTCTCCCACCCAAAGCCCCAGCCAGCCCATGCGCTGCCGCTGCCGCCCAGTGTCGCCCGGCCGCCGACCGACGCCGCCCAGCCCCAGCGAAGCGTTGTCGTGCCACCCCGACCGACCCCGGCCGCTACACGCCGCCGCGATGCTGGGAATCGCCACGGCTAGCGCCGCGCCCGCTCGCGATCGCGCCGCCGTTTCCGGCACCGCCGACTGCCGCCGTTGCCGTCTAGTGGTGGCCTCGTCGTCGTCGACCTCCCAGCTACCATCCCCGACGAGATCGCCGCCGATC
>JAVDBV010050893.1:0-18278 GCA_032619315.1 Piper longum
ATATTAAGGAATGGATGCATAGAAATAAAAATCCTCCCATCCTTCCTTGACTGCCGTTGGCAAATCCAGTATGTAACCAGATCCACCCGCCAATGGCCGGCATGGGAAAAAATATCCCAACGGCCAAATTGGTCCGTTGATGGAGAGATCCAGCCGTACCTAGCCAAATCCCACCATTGACAGTCGAAACAGCCACCATCAACAAAAACATTTTTTATTAATTCCGGCCTCTGGTCGGATTTGGTTCTGGTGATCGGATAAGCTATTGGGTTATAACTTTTTTGTTTTTGTTTTTTTTTTTACATTTGATCTAGGCTATTTTGAATCAAGACGGCCAAGATCAAAATATGCTCAGAAATATACCCTCAGACATAACTCAGGTTATCTTTCCCTATATAAACACAGATATTTGGATCTAAACATATAGGGTAAGCCACATATTCAAGCCGACTCAAACGCACAAAGGAGAATTTACAGATACACGAATTACACTCTCACGACCAGCTGTTCATCGTAAAAGGGCCCTCCTTTAATAGAGGATTCGCACCTCACAATAACCTTGCAATCCCTCATACATAAATTAAACAATGCAAGGGGAGGATGTTGTCAAAAAACATACAAACACAAATCTTTGATGACCCAACATGCCATCATGCCAGCTCCATCATAATAACTCTACCCTTCGGCCAGGCAATTCCAAATAAAACACAACCTTCACTTTCTGCAAGACGGCAAGGTTAGTCCATGGCATACAAAGACAAGCACCAAGTAGACAATGATTAATAGCAACACGATCAACATAACCCTGCAGCCAAATACCGATCCAAATGTCAACTAATATGCAACTATTGGAATAATCGTTAACTTTCAAATAACTGGCAATATTCCTCAATGATACAAAATGATTGGAAATGATTTGGCCAGGACATTTCCTCCCAAAATAGTATCAAATCCCTTAGATGCTACCAACTTAATCAGTAAGATAAATCATCACCCCTTTAAATAAAGGGAGCATTCTAAGCAGTGCATAAAGAGTACATATGCTCCGCATACAACATTAAGATAAAGTATGCTGTAGTATCATCAAAGATCACAGTTTAGAAGACGTGTACCCTCAAGCAAGAAAGTTCTTATTGTTTGTGCTATCAGAGTTATGAATAGCAGATGAAGTTTACAATAAAGAGATAAACTAAAGGGTGAGTGACCTAGATCCATGACAAAATTTTGCCGGCCAACATACGCTAATTCTCCAGTTTTAGCTCAAACTAAGATTGATAAAAGAGTTAAAAATACCATGGAACACATTTGCTCATTTTAA
Organism: Piper longum; assembly: GCA_032619315.1. NCBI lineage: Eukaryota > Viridiplantae > Streptophyta > Magnoliopsida > Piperales > Piperaceae > Piper > Piper longum. Next base: position 1,319 of record JAVDBV010050893.1, read on the forward strand.
GATACTTGCGCACATATTTTTAGTAGTAAACATATTGGGATCGTTAACCTGTACACTAAGCATAAGCAGTTTGCAGGTGGTACAAGGTCGGCAAAGGAACTGAGTATGGGCATCAAATTGGAAAGAGCTATGAGCTCGTGTAAAACAAACAAAAACCCATTCCTTGACTGTCTAAAAACAAAAATGAATGACAAATGACAGAAAAGAACAGGAAAAACAATATGATTATGATCATCAACACATAGGTGAAATAACTGCAAGAAGACATACGTAAGCTTAACATTTCTCCACCAAACTGTGTTTCTGAATCTGCGAGTTTGCTTTCTGAAACGTAAAACATTTCCTTGCATATTTTCCGTTTTATCAACCAGCAACTCCAAGCGATCACCCCTTTCTAAAACTTTGTCAATGTTCTCTATCATAATGTTCCGGACCTAACATATATTAAATAACAATTTATAAATAAGAAAAACTATGAACAGCTGAATAATTAAATGCATAAAGTATAACAAATCAACATGCCACATAACAATGCCATGAATTACATGAAAACTGAATGAACATATTCAAAAACACTTATTGGAAAAAAGGTCAAAATAAGCAAAAACTCATAAAAAGAACTAAGGTTCCGTTTGGTTAGCATGAAAGAAATGAAAAATCTATGAAATCTATATATGGCAATTCATGTTAAAAGCATTGATCTTCCACTAAAAAGTTATCCACTTTTAGAGTATTTGTGATAAGATACAAGTAAGACTTCTTCACACCAAGGGGTCCCCTCTTCACACCAAGGGGTCCCCATTAGAAATTTCATCTCTATCAATTTCTTATAAAAAACCAAGAAAAAGGGAAATTTTTTTGTGAAGAAAGTTTACTTCTCATATTTACATCATTGTAAATTATAACTAAAAAAATTCATGCAATTTATATCTTTTTCATGCCAACCAAATGGAGCCTAAATGAATTATTTATATACCTAGTATTCATTTCTTGGTAACAGAATAGCGAGCTCAGCTCTCACACAAGAAAGCTAAATGAGCCAATCATCGAGTGTGGCAACTCCTAGTGAGTCAATGCTTACAGGAAAACACAATTACATATCAAACGTCACATATCTGAGAAAGAAGTTAACAACACTGATTGGAAAGATTCGGTCAAAACAAGCAAAAACCCATAAAAAGCTTATCAGAGTATTAGATGTCCACTCATACAGAAATCTAATATCGCGACCAGAATGGTGTGAGCAGTCCGTGAGATGGGTGTAGAACCAGATCAATCCCAAATCGTGGATAGGGTAATAGAGCATCTTCCAAGATCAATTAAATAAAATTGTGGACTTTGCAGATTGATGTTTGAAAATGTTCAAGTCTATAACAAGAGTGATTTGAATGAATAACAATAGTGATTTGAAAGAGGGACCTGAGACATTTCGCCTCGCATGCGATTGATCCTGTCGGCGTTGGGGTCATTGGAATAGAAGTCCATTTGCTGACTCAGAACACGAGAGAACTCGTCGTTCATGGCATAGGCGGGAGCCGCATGGACGGAGCGGCCATATTTCCCCACAAATTGGCCATGGATGTCCTCCAAGAAAGAAAATGGGATTCGACCTGCATCACATCGCCAAAACTCGGGGAATAAAAAAAAAAAAAACAGAATTGATATATACAAAGAAATCAAAATCAAAGAGAGAGAGAAGAAAGAGAAAGACATACGGCCCGCGGCGTCGTCGGCCATACAAAGGACGGTGAGGCCGTCGGTGCGCTTGACATGGAATATGAAGCGGTCCTGGGAATAGGAGACGTGGCTGTCGTTGTCCCCGGGGATCTTCTCCAGGATCTGCCGGGCTATGTTACCGGCGTTGCTCGGTGCGGCGCTGTGCTCCGCCAGTACCACCGTCCCCCTCGCCACCATCGCGTACACTATCGTCATCTCTGCCCACACCAATTCGACCGATCGATCCCTCCTCAATCTGATCGATCGATCGATGGAATCCTCGAGTAGTCTAACAAAAGCAACCCAGAATCCGCAAGTTGAAAAAATGGCCGACAAATTCGTCTAACCCTTTCCTCTTGGGCTCCGGCCAGCCGGACTTCTATGCGGACAGCTACTCCTCCAACTAATTCCCCTCTTCTCCTCCCCTTCTCAAAATTAAATAATTTAAATTCATTATTTGACTTCCACACCACTTTGAATGATCGGTCGTTAATGTTCTCTCCCAGCTTAATTTATTTAATTAATTACAATAATTAAATTTATATTTTTTATTATATAGATATCGTATGCGACCTTATATTAAAAATAAATTCAAAGGATTTGTGCTATATAAATTTTTAAAGCCTCACTTTTTCAGTGACGTTGATGATTTTTTAAATATTAGCACTCTCAAAGTAAATTTTTGAAATGCAAATGATATTTTCGATTCAAAAAAATAAATTATGATGATTTGATTTGTAATTTTATTTTTTATATTTTAATTTGTTAAATATAGTGCTATAAATGACTAGCTCATTTACTGATTTACCAAATGTATTAGATGACACAAATATGGTAAATGAATTATTTATTATTTTAAAAATAATGGAAAATTTAATTAATTTAATTGAACAAATTAGAAATATAAATACTTATGGTACAAATTTTAACCATAATTGTTCAACTAATTTTACTGAGGATACTCTTAAAATATGTTTTGCATGAAATTATTTTAATGTTTGGAACTCATGATTATTTAAGATTTTTTTTATTTAATTAAATATTAATCTATTTTATTTCATATATTAAAAATATTATATATTTTTTTGAGAAGCTATTTTTTACCATCATGGTTTTTTATTTTTTATTTTATATATTTTTTCTATTGGTATATGTATTATATAAAATAGTAAAAAAATTAACCAATTTTGACAATTTAATAAGCTGTAAATCAATTAAAATTTACTTATAATAGAACCTAATGAATTCGGTTTAGTTATGATTAATAATATGATAAACATTTAACAATTATGGTTAATGGTATCAATCAATCTATAACCGAGCTATTTGACGCCCTAGTTGAATGTTTTATTTTAATTTGAATTTAATTTTTAATTAAAAAACATATATACATACTAAATCTTATCTCTTCCTATTGCCACAAAGTGGTCATTTCCAAACTTAATTTAATAATATCAAATAATAATCAATGAATTTAGAGGGACCCATATCTTCTTATATTAATAAGATCCAAACTGATTGATGGTATTAATAATTTTGATGGGCTATGTTTACCTATAAATAATTTTAATAACGATATAGAGAATTAATCTTATTTGTTTTTTTTCAAATTGTAAATAATGTGGCGATTGTATTTTTCTCCCTAGTTGGACAATAGGGTCAAGCCACCGCGGCAAATTGACACGTAAATAGAAAATTTTTAATTTTTTAGTAGCCTTTCAACAAGCCACATAGTGTAATTTTTTATATTTTAATTTATTTATTATTGAGATGGGCCATTAATTATTTTTTTATTCATATATCATTATCATCACCTTTTTTTTAATTATCATCATCATTCTCATTTTTTTATTAAAACCCATCTATATTTTTATTTTATATAATAATATGTGGGAGAAGAGCTAACCCATCGAAATGAAGTTAATTCATAATCGACTCCAAGTTTGTACAAAATAAATTATTAATTATATAAATAAAAATTGTGTATATTATTTTTGTATATTTGAAATTAATAAATATATAATTTATATTATTTTAAAATAGTAATTTAATTACTTTAAAAAATAATATATTTTAATAAATAAATTATACATAGTGTCGAATCAAAAAAAATTATACTAAAAAAATTTTAAAACTATTTATCAAATTAAAACCCAACACGGGCACCGTAAACAAGTACGGGAGGAGGTTCACTGCGAACGGGCAAGGAAGCAAGCCAATAGCATACATGGCTACGGCGCCAGTGCCACTCACTGTTCGCACCTCCACCTCCCCATCCTTGAGCTCCCTCATCGTCCTGCCGCTCCGCACGCCTGCCTTCTTCCTCTGCCTATTCAGATCCTTACTTGCAGGGCCGCTTCCCCTACCTTGTCAGTGTCCCTTCTCACCCCTGTAATTATTACATGCTTCCTCTACTTTTAGGCTGTCAGCTATTTGTTCCTTTTTTTTCCTGCCTTATAATCATTATAGTTTAGTATTCTCTTATATGTTGGATTACTTTATATTGTAAATTCTAATTGAAAAAACGCCTCAGTTTCTCAATACTCACAAAATCCTTCAACTCAGAGTCGTCTCGTCTCTCATTGTTGGTATGTTATTTGTATATTGGTCGATTGCTGAAAATTTATGTAAGAACAATTAATTTTTAGTTCCCGCCCATTGCCTGTAGTACCCAGAAACTTGCTCTTGGAATTCCCAATCCCCCCCGGGGACATTATATGATATATGTATTGGTGGCCATGGTAATTAGGTCTGTGCAGTTTTTTTAAAATTATTCCCATTAACGTGTTGAATGGAAGCCCAGTAGCTGTTAAGCTACCTTTAATGTCGGAGCTGAGTGGCTAAGTTCAAGTTCATTTTCTGGGGTAGAGGAATTGGTCGAGCAATTTCCATAATCTAATTTCTATGTTCAACATTTGTTCTTGCTCTTTATAATTGACCATCATTTTTTGCCTCAATCGTTCATAAAAAGTGGTAAGCCTGCCATAAGTCTTCATTTTGAGTTCATCTGAAATTGCTAAAACCGACCATTGTCCGTGATGGTGTACTTGTTGGTGTGATGTATTTGTAGGTTTTCAATGTTAACTTCAGTTCTTTGATGTATTATCTTCAGTTATAATGGCCAAGCTTCCTAGTGCAGTTTTGTGAAATTAATAAAATCTAGCTTACCTAAAGGAAAAGCTAAAACATATAATGGTGTATGTATCATATTGTTGTCCATTAATATGCTTTTCTAATTTTAGCTCCGCGTACCATGTGATAATGATGAATAACAGTGTAAGCTCCTTCATCTCCAGGACTCAAACGTTGACCATGACATGACCAGTCCACTTCATGTTGAGCTATTCTCATGCCCAGTTTGCTACAAGCCGCTGATAAGGAAGGGTCCTCCAGGTTTAAACTTGTAAGTTGGAAACTGCTGTTTACTACAGTTTTTCATTTTGACGGCACTGCCTGTTACTTAACTTATTTCATTTTACAGGCCAGCAATCTACAGGTCTGGTTTCAAATGTCAGAGCTGTAACAAAACCTATTCCAGCAAAGAATTTAAGCCTTCAAGGACAGAACTATTCAGGTTTTGAAGGTGTATTGTTGATCATTTGAATTGTACGTCTTGGGAGGGAAAAAAAAATTCCTTTCAGGTTTGCAAGATTATTGAATTTTTTTATTTTCAACCATTCTATTGCTTAGAGCTTTTGATCAATAGATTCTTTCCATGTGCCTAGTGTTCGTAACTTAACTGTCTCTAGTTTTACCCACCAGAACCCACCCGCATCATTTGTGGTGTTTATTCAGAAAAGCATGGCCTCGATCTTTGAAGTCAAATCCATAACATGGGAAAATCAATTTCTCATGTAAACCAAATACTGAAAGTGTTATAAAAATATTTTCCATTCTGTAATTGTTGCTTCATGACATTTTTAACCGCTTTGTTATAAAAGCTTTGAGGGATTGGCTGAATTGTTTTGAGGACACTCATATTTATATAGCAATAGCAAGCCATGATCATTTTCTTTTATATGGTAGCATTTTTATATTTTCTCTGTGAAATTTCTCAGAGTGCTCAAAAATCAAAGGATCATTCTCTCATTTTTTCAAACTATTAATTTTAGGAACCCACTTGTTTCTTTTGTGTATGAAAGAGGATGGCGCCAGAACTTCAGTAGAAGTAGCTTTCCTGGTCCTGATGAAGAGGTGTGCCATTGTTTAGGTCGAAGTCTTTATATTTTGTTTCTTTTTGTCATCTTCTACTTCTTATACCTGAAGGGTTTTTCTTGTTTGGTATCATTCATTTCATAACTAACACAATTCTTTCTTTAGCTCAAAATGGCTCAGGAATATTTTAGTTCTGTATCGGGTGGTATTCTTGTAGACGTCAGTTGTGGAAGCGGATTGTTTTCGAGGAAATTTGCAAAATCTGGAAAGTAATCAGTAGTCATTGCTCTAGATTTCTCTGAATATATGCTTTGCCAGTCTTTTGATTTCATCAAAAAAGATGGAATCCTTATGAACACGTGAGTATAGCTTTTTTTCCATTGAAAATAGTAATCAGCATCCACCTTGATGTATCATTTCATTGCTGTTGTCTTATTGACTTGTAGAACAATAATGCACAAGGAATGCGATATAGAAGTAGAGCAATCAAAATGATAGTTGTTTTTTTCTGATTTCACTTAGGGGTTAATGAAAGTGTGAATTAAATTTACATCATTAAAGTACATTCTCGGTGTAAATGGTATATTACAGTGAATCTACTATATATCTACTGTGAATTAGTTTTTTACTATTAGTGACTTAAAATAGCCATTGATTATAAATGCATCACCCTTTTCATTCTCCACTTTTTTTTCTTCTCTACATATCCCTTCTTTCTTCTTACCCACAAAAAACACCCATGTCACCTCTTTAAATTAGAAGCCAGAGGCCCAGAGCTTTGCTTGATGTAGGTAAAAATAACTTCCACAAATTTATGAAAAGCGTAATTTTCTTTTCTAGATAACTAACCATGACCAAGATGCACTGATCAGCTTTCCAAAGACGTGCCTTTACTGCATACAACATAGATAAAGGCTCATCTGGACTGAAGAAAGTCGAGCCTAAAATGTGTGCCGGGTTACAGAAGGACGAGGAAGATAAGAAGGGCTGGAGGTGGGTGGTGGTGGAAGGTTGAGAGAGACATGAAAGTAGGGGCTGATGGGTGAGAAGAACCGTATATGAGAAAGACGAGAACTGGAGAGGAAAACATGATAGTGGAGAGGGAGGTAAGAGGGAAGGGGTGACTAAGTTGGGAGAATGAAGGCAGTTGGACGGGTGGAAGGAGAAGATGGGCGTGAATCAGGATTGCACACCCCCGGGGGGTGTGTAATCTAATTCACGATATTTAGCCTTGGAGCCCATTTAGTCTGTGAATCGTATTTTACGTGCCATGTACGATTTACAACTCAAAACATCCATCTCACGAATTAACAACTCAAATTTGCCCCCCTTCAATCTAATTCACAGTTTCACTATCCATCACTAACCCACCCACCCCACCCCACCCCCCCCCCCCCCCTAGTGTAATAATATGTGAGAGTGCATTTCTGATTGTCTCTTCATATTTGTTGGTGTTACATTCTGCTTATTTCGAAAGTGTGCATTTCTGATTGTCTCTCCATATGTGTCGGTCTTACCTTCTACTTATTTGGAAGTTCCTTTTTTCCTTGATTATCTGTCAGTTTACCCTAATCTTTTCTCATTTTGAGGTCTCTTATGAGCTTTTTTTTTTTTTTTGCATACTTGTGAATTGCAGAAATCTTGCTCTTGTTAGAACAGATGTTTTAAGACTCCCCTTCTCATCTGCTTCGGTAGACGCTGTTCATGCAGGTGCTGCACTGCATTGTTGGCTGTCTCCTTCCAATGCTGTAAGTTAGGTCTTTGATCTTGTCATTTTATCAGTGACCAGGGTGATTACTCCAAAGCACCAACACCTTTATTTCTTGGAGAGGTTGCTAGTGTGTTATGTCATTGTGGTTTGAGTGGTTCTTACCATTCATGATAAACTTGTAATTTAGCTTTGGGAATACTGAGCCTTCCATTTTCACCATAAAAACGTTGTTAGTTAAGAGTCTTAGAAGGCAGATTTAGGTTTGTACATTTATAAGATCTGTAATTGGATAAAGTGGAGGAAAAAGGCCCTATTTATTTGGAATCATGTGGTAGAGAAAGAAGAGTAAGGGTCTCTATAGTTTATTATTGTGTCCATCATGATCTGATTGGTTAATCTCCCAAAATAGAGGCCTTCTTTCCACAACTCAATCAGTGGCTCTGGGACTCCCTCTGTAAGAGTAGACTGAAAATTTGCAACTGCTCGTGATTGTAGATTCTAAAATTATCGATTGTCTAATTTTGTCATGATCAAGTTTTTTTGTTTTTTTTGCATCTTAATCTCGTGTAATATTTTGTTTATGACAGCACATGGTTGAGCTAGTCATTAATTTGTATTTCTATAGATGGCTGAGATATCTCGCATCTTGAGAAGTGGTGGTGTCTTTGTGGGAACGACCTTTCTTGCTTCTACCGTTAATTCTTTTACCTTTGGTGTATCAAACAATCTTCTGTCTGTGGTCTCAAGACCCTTCACTCGTGTATGTGATTAATACTTTTGTTCCCATAAAGTTTGAGTTTGCTTCATCTGCTATTACAGAATAATAAAACATATCTTACTACTTAATGTTCAACGATGGCAGACTACTTTGCAAGCTCTGAACAGCTGCAACTATTGCACTGAAGGCGAGATTGAAGATTTGTGCAAATCCTGTGGTCTTGTCAACTATAACAGCCAAGTCCGCCAATCTTTCATCATGTTTTCTGCTCAGAAACCATGATAAGGTTATATAAGCTCTTTTATTTTACGTTTGTAGCTTTATCAGTTATTATTACTGGCAAAGTTGATTATTATATTTTGTTGAAACACGTGCAAACATTTTCAGCTGTAACATTTACTATTATTAGAATTGCATGTGGTTGCTGTGTTTCAACCAGGTTGAACCAGATTTTAAGATTACACAAGTAGAAATAGAAGTTTGCAAAGCCATTCACTCATTTGTATATTTGTAGCAATGAAACCATTACATCCTTGGTGTAAAATACATATCTAACTAGATAGAACCGTCAGCCATGAGAAATGCAGTCTTACTACTGTGTGGCTTTAACATCAAGGCTTCTTCAAACACGAGGATTGCACTGCAGGAACAGGTACTTCATTCCTGCAGTGCAAGACTGGATATGTCATCCATCAAGAAGCAAATGGATTGTGAAGTAATGATGTTCCTCAAAATGAATGAGACGAAAGCTCACAAGTGCCAATGACTTAAAGGAGCAATAATCGCGGGAAGGTCAATATCACCCTAAGACCTAACTAGGTTTAAGCAAATTACCAACCCATCAAATACTCTTATAACACTTTTATTATTTAAAATAAATATCAATATATTTTTTTATAATTCTCTAACTATTCATTAAGTGTTACTCAGATGTAAGTTTTACATCAAATTATTTTTCATCTTAAAAAGGCAATAGGGTAGTACTACGAGTGTTGAACTCAACATTATTGTCCTTCCTACAAGTCAAGTGTGTTCAATACCATGGGCTATATTTTGTCGTTCTTGTAAGTAAATATTTTGGATTTGCTCGGAAAAAAAGAAAAAGAGAACGATTTCGGTTCTATTACTTGAACAATGATGAAGTGTGACGAAATGCTTCTTCGTCGACACAAATAGTTTTGTCAATTATACGTTTACACTCCCTTCCCGATCCAGGGCTCTTCGGAGTAATTGATAAGTGCAAGTTTCTCTCCGGACGGATAAAACGGGAAAATGTGAAATAAAAAAAAACAAAGGCCGACCAATAAGCTTTTACTTCTCCCAGTGGCATCCAGATGTCAGCATTGCTGACGGCAGACAAACCCAAGTGAAAATAAATGTCAGCCGTCAGACGACTGAAACCACACAAATATAAACACTCTGCAGCAATACACTAAAAACCCGATTAACCACCGTCGCCAGTGCAAAATCCAGAGGATATCCACAAGTGACGACCTCCGGAGGAGCCTCAAGCCTCAGTTATCACCCTAGTAAAACAATGAGAAATTTGCAAAAAAAAAATGTTTGTATTAATAATTTATGATTTTGAGGAAATTATTTTATATATTTACGATGTCAAAGAAATGGAGTAAGTAATTGGCAGCTTTTACCCTCAAACCAAAAGCAAATATGCAAAAACCATACCCAGCCTAATAAAACTCAACTAAGGGGCAATGCCGTCAATTCAATTCCCCATCCCCTCAAATTGTGAATATGTAAAATAAACCACTGAAAATGTAAATTATGAATCAAATCACCCTTCCATCATAAATTTCTCGAGAAAAGATAGTATTCCACTCCTGCCACCATTTTGTCTACATGAAATCTATGATCAGCATAAACCAAGTATAAATCTTCAATCTCCGCGAAGGGTGCAAACCAGCTTCCGTTATCAAAATTTCGACAATCAATTCATTCCATCAAGGGACGGAAGACATAATTCAAGCATTAGAGAAATGCACCAATGTCAGCCACTTTTCACCGTGAGCTGAAATTCCATTGCCTTCTGGGAGTAGTAAACCCAGTAAACGACGGGCATAATCAAGGATTCCGATACCCACCGAAAGTACCCTTTCCGATATATACGTGTTTCCGCAAAAAAAAAAAAAGCGCTGAATCAAAGCCCACATGGATCGCCTTTGACCCTCTGTTGATTCTGGAGAAGGGCTAGAAGGGATAATTTCACGAGAAATGCTTAGCCTGCATTTCAAGGTATAACTCAAATTTTGCATACCACAGATGACATACATTTATAAACAGTATGAACATTCCCACAACTATAATATTAAAATAAAGAAAAATGAAAAAGGGCATCTCACCGGAATGGTAACTCAGATGTTAAGACGAGACCTTTGTTTCTACTGCCAAGAAGGTTGTTTATAGTTAAGTCTATCGGCAGCCCATCCTCCTTCTGGTTCTTTTCTCTTGATAGCCTGATACAACCTAGCTTGCTCTTCTGTCAACGCCTGAGAAGTACCAACGGAGATTTGCCTTGACGAATGTGACTGCAATCTCTCATCTGTAGCCTCACCATCAGCGCTTCCAGGGCCTGTGTTAAGATCAAGACATCCTTGTCGATTCCACTTCCGATTACTGTCAGATCCACCACTAGCAGTAATAACATCCGGAAGGCTTATAATGTAAGGCCTTGGATAATGAGTCGTTAATGCACCTCCTGGACCAACTAACTGCGAAGGAACAGCAGGAAAGCATGAGCTTCCACCGGTTGACAAATCCATTAATGATGATGACGCAACAGAGAAAGATGTTGATGACACTGGGAAACTGGTGCCAAAATGAAAACCGGCATAGTGAAAAGGTGCAGATGCCGCAGAGTATGGCATAGGTGAAGAAGAAAGCATTGGAGCTTGGTATACGTCAGCCCCAAAAGCCCCACCAGAAGCTGGCCCCAGCATCCTTTGGGGGGCTCCAGCAGTCGTTACAATGGAAAAAGGTTGCCGCTCTCGTCTATCAGGTAAGAAAGATGGGATGGCCATTGCAGAGAAAGAGCAATCAGCGGGAAGCCAGGAAGAAAAGCCTCCCAGCTCTGCATTGTTCACTCTTACACCCGAAATAGCAGGCATAAAAGCTACACTATTCTTCTGACGATGGTTCCTTGAGATTGAATCCAGGGCAGCTGCTTCATCAGTGCCAGGACCATCATTCAAGTCAAAGTCCCTCAGAACATTTACTTCACTACCAAAACCACTTGATGACGTTTCACATGCCATTGGGGCTAACACTTCCAATCTTCGACTGATGCTTGACTGGAACTGCATACCCTGCTCGTTGCTTTCATCAACTTTGTTTAAATCAAGACCAAGTGCTCCACTATTACGAAGAGTGGCAGAATTACTCATTAGCCTTGACTCACACATTGCTGGAACTAAGGTCTGACGAGATGTATCTTCAAGTACTCTATCATCAGGAACATTTAAATCAAAATCTAACCATGGTCGGCCCTTCTTTCCAGTACTAGAATCAGAGTTCAAACCTTCAGCAGTAGTATGTGATGTCTCTAGATATTTTCGAGGCTCTGCTCTTCGGAAGGCACTAGTAGCAGCTGCACCTTTCCATCCCAGCTCTCCTTTACTTCTCAATAGAACCTCAGGAGGTAAAAAGGACCCCTTTGCAGCAGCGGCAACAGTGATAGATGCAGGTAGGCTAGTAGTAGGTGTCACAGAAAATGTTGATGAGCTGTGCAAATGAACCACAGAAGATGGTCTTGAAGAAGTTGAGGAAGAAACATCCCGATGGCTTCCCTCATCTGCTGGAAATCCCTCATTCAAGTCAAAATCAATCTTTGATCCAGTTTCTTGCATAGAAGTGGCACATTCAATATTAGCTACAAGTTTTTCCTCTTCAACAGCTTCCACATCTAATAATTTGGACTCTGTGGACTTCAAGCGCTTTTCATAAGTTTCTTGTGGGGATACTGAAGGTAGAAGGGTTGGGTCACAATTAAAACTTTCTTTATGAGAATGTTCCTCATTTTCAGATTCATTTTCCCTAACTCTGTCATCTGGAATTGCGGGGACAACAGTAAGATCCTGTGGATTCTCATCAGCTGAAGACAAATAAGTAATCTTTTCCACATCTGTATCGCTTTTTACCTTTAATCCCTCACTTGAAGTTGACTTTTTATCAGTTGTATCAACGTCCAATTGACTTTCAGTTCTAAAAGATAACTCCTGTTTAACCGACTTGTCAATCCCTGATTCCAAATCCATCCTTCTCAAACCTATGGGAAAATTTGAATTTTCATCACCTTCTGCTACATGTTTCAAATTACAGACAGATTCATTATTGCTGTGTCTACCTTCTTTAGCGCTGGGGATAGCGTCACCATTTGCAGATGCTACAGACACATTATTTTCATCCTGCTTCCCTTCAAACTTTAAGTCAATGACTTTTACTCCACTTACTTCAATTATTCCTTTCATGTTACCTTTTGCCAAACCATCGTGCTTTTTATCATCGTCTTCAGCAAGCTCACGATCTACATGAGCTTCCAGTGTTTTTCCATCCAGAGAAGATGCTCTTTCAGGTTCCAAGCTTTTCAAACAGGTATCCTGCCCAAGTTCTGCCACATCATCAAATTTGATAACATACATCAACTTTGCATCAGAACCAACACTTTGTATAGTGTGCACCTTCAAAACATTGTTCTCACACAATTTCACAATTCTATTTCCAGATTCTAACGAAGCATTGTTTGAATTCACATCAGATACCGCTTCAATAGATGAGGAGCCTGTGTCTACATTTTCTTTTCCAAATTTACATGCAGTCTCATCTGGCTGTCCTTGCCCTTCCGGCAAGGAATCATGAAAGGCAAGTCTCGACTTCCCTTCGTGTTTATCGGTAGCATCTTCAGCAGAAGCAGAAATTTTCCTTGGTGAGCTATTGAAAGAAGTCAATTCAGATTTTGACATCTCACCTGCAGCCACACTTGCAAGAAGATTCATCCCCATATTATCGCCAACAGGCAAAGGAGCGATAGTATCTTCAGAATCCTTAACACAGCTTTCTATCAAAGCGCTGATCGAGCTCAGAGTAGATTCATATAGCTTACTCTGCTTTGATAGTAAACGAATGCTCACATTTTCGGATGATAGCGGAACTCCTCTATAACCATTAATAGGCTTATTATATTCTTCAGCAGTTTTGCTATGGTGATCATCTGGAAGAGTGCTAGGAGATCCATCCCCTTCATCTGAACCTCCAAATCCATCTTTCAGATCATTGCTTTGCCAGGACTCATTATTCATGACTCCCATGTTAGATGACCGACTGAAGTCACCCTTTCCTTTAATTTTTCTATCATGTGAGTCTACTTTCTCGGCCACTATAGGAGAAGAAGCTCTGCTACCCGTAGCAGAAGGATACTCGGAGGTGCCGCCACTCATACTTCGTGGGAGCCTAACAATAAGTCTTTGACTGTTTCCATGGTCAACAACGGCAACATCACCAATCTTTTCACTCGTCGACACAGCCTGAGATATTTTATCGGGTAATGCAATTTTGGTTCCAGATTTCACATTCCCTGCCTCTTTTTGGACTCCTGAAACACCAGAATTCACATACCCATTGCTTGATTTCCTACTATGAGATGAACAGTTTAAGTTCTTACTAGCATTGATGGACCCAGCATTTGTACTTCGTGCATCATCTTTACATCCAGAAGACACATTTTTTGCAAGATCGCTTGAACATGAATGGCTGTTACTCTGAGATTGGCTTGAACTGCTACTCCTATCCTCCTTTATAGGTGTCAAATGCACATCAGAACCTTGTTTTGAAATCATTGCAGTGGATGAGGGTGAGGAAGTAGCCAACTTTATTGATCCCGGGGATGAAGATAACGTTGACTTAATAACAGGATCTATATGGCCTGCTCTCGCTGATGCTTTGGAAGTAGATTGCTGAGTAACAGAGCTTTTTACTATAGCTTCAGCTGGAGTTACAGAACGTCTATTTCCACCATGACAAACGTCAGTACCTCCAGGTTTTCCAGACCACGAGCCCGTCTGGCTTTGTCCTGATTTAGCATCATCCATTTTCATTTCTGCTTCCACACGTTTCTTCCATGTGTCAACCAAACTTCTTGCTTTTTTATGTATTTCCAAATTCTTATGGCTGCGCAACTGGTTCACAGACTTCCCAACATTACAAGTCTGCAACGCATGAAGGTTAACAGGCAACTTATCAAGAGCGCGAAGAAGAGACAAAAGTAGTTCTTCAATAGATTTATCATTCTCTGTGGGGCTACTTCCCTCACCAATTTTACCTTTGTGTGCCTCTTGGAGCCAATCATCCAAGACAGGCACACCATGAAGCTGAACAAACTGTCCAAGGTAATCATCCTTATCTGTTGCTGCAATGACATCAGCAAGCATTATGCGACCAGTCAGATCAATTTTCTTCTCCATCCTATCAAGCTGCATAAGTTGCACCAGCTTCTCAACTGCTTCAAAATTAACAAGGCCTCCTTCTTTGTCAGTTATTCCTCCAATTTCCGATTTTATGCTGCTTTCCAGCTTGGAAGAAGGATCACCTTCATCCACTTTTGATCTCTCTCGTCTGAGATTTTCCACACCCAGATCTCCTCTCTCTCTCTTCTTGCCCTTGCCCTGGTGGGGAACAGAGTTGGAGCTGTTCTGCACACTATTATCTGAACCAGATTTTACCTGCTGCGTAGATGCTGACCCATTCAATGGTTTTGGGGAGTGGTCACCGGACTGCAGTGCTGCATGCATATCTAGTCGTGTTTTGTCTAACAGTTGATCTACTTCCTCCTGCCGCTCCTGATAATTGATGGACAAATGAAAAAAAAAGTAATCAAATTAAACAATCATACAAAGTTCTTGGCAACAATGGATACATGCATATTCGGCAATTGATATGACAGAAGAAATGTGGGTTAGACAAAGGAACAAAATACTACTTACATTGATATAATCCTGATCAGTTAGCCACCATAAACGCTTGTTTGCAATGTCATACACTCGACGGCACACAAATGAAGAAAACCCAAGAGGAAGTTTGACACCTTTACGAAGAAATGCGACTTTACATGGATGCAGCAGCGATGCAGCTGATATTTCATCCTTGTGGAATGAATAAAATAACTCGTTGGGTACAGCTTCCAGCAAAGTTCCTTTACTAAGCTTGATGTCCCCTGGTCTGTAAAGCCAATTTACACTCAACTTGAGAAGATTGTCGCTTTCTTCTACTGTCAGAGACCGAATTATTCCTATAAATGGAGGGGAATTTCTAGCTTGGAAAAGTGCACAGTCACCAACGCTAACCTTGCGCCCATCCTTAAGTCAGAAGGACGAATATTAAAAAAAAAATATTCAGGCTATGAGGAAACTGGATAAACAGATTTCCAAAGGAAGTATTTTTCTTAAAAAAAACATTGATTTACCTAAAAGATACCAAAAACAAAGACCATGTGCAAATGCAAATAAAAATACCTATCTATTAAAATCCCCATAAGATGCAGCCATTAGTGTAGTGATTTATAATAACAAAAATGCCAAATAATGGTCAATTTCCTTCATATACCAAGTGGTAACAACGCAGACATTCAACCTTATTAGAAATTTATCCAGTGCTATTCGTAAAAATAAAAACAATGCCAAACTCAATTCAAAATATGTCCTTCCAGAGTAATAGCATTTATATTCGGCATACGAACTCAGAGACCAGTGTAACAAGGGGGAAAGATGAAACTAGTAAGCACAACATTATAACCAGCTGGTCAAAAGTAATTACAATGTAATATTAAGTTATAGACTAAAATCTACACCAAGATACATCCAACAACAATTGATTTTGCGAGATCAAAAGGCTCCTACAGTGATGAATTGAAAAACCATTTAGAGATTTAAAACGCCTAATATTGGTAGGCAGCCACCCATCTCCGGAATGACAGCAAAGAGAACAAACTCGAAACAACCCAAGCAATTAAGTCTTATCAAAATTAATAAGAAACCATACGACATATGTACGTTCCATACATTTACAAAAAATGATCAGAAATTAAAAGAAAAAAAAACATCAGAGAAGGATAAAAAAAAAGTGGAAAAGAAGATAATTATAAAAAACGAAGATTGGGACCTTGAAGAAGAAATTGAGTGAAGGATCAGCTACGGGAGTTGGACCGAGAGGGGGGTCAGTCCACATGTGCCGTCCCCGTTTCTGGGAGTCACCTCTCCGCCCATGCATAGCCTTGCATCCTTCCCGGTTAGAGCCTCTGACCCCGAGACAAGACACATCAATCCCACACCCCAATCCGATTCAACCACCCCACCCCGCCCAAAATCAAACTAACCCTAATCCGTGGAAATCCCCAAATTGCACGGAACGGCAACCATCCCCGAGGCCGGAACGATGGCGGGGGACGCAATTTCAGGTCGCGATGGGGCCAAAGGGTGTAACAGCGGCCGGCGAATTTCTACGACGTGGAGGGAAGGATGAGGGCGGCGGGCGGGGCGGATCAGATCAGAGAGAGGAAGAGAAGGGGTGGAGGGGAGTGGGAAGGACAAGAGGGAATGGATGGATTGAGGAGATGGGAGAAGAAGGTTGGGTACCCGATGGTGCGATTGGGAGAAATC
>JAVDBV010050895.1:0-22044 GCA_032619315.1 Piper longum
AATTAAAGCCTCTGGACTGTCGTGATTCCTCATCAACTCGACCATTAGTTTTACAATTCGTTGGTTGACTCTCCACATTTTTTGACCATGTTCATCATCCCTGGCAATCCATGGAAGCAAATCCTTTTCCGCCTGCTCAAGCACATGACAATGTTAAGTGACAAGCAACATCAAAGTAGTACAGAAAGCGTTTTTTAACAAGGTAAGCTCAGTCCAGCACCTGCACAACGAGAGCAGTTGACGCCTTTGTTGGTGATGCCAAAACAACATTACAAAGAGCATCAATCACCTACAAAATAAAATAAGTGCTCCAAACATTACTAAAATATACTAAACATCATTTGAAGTGAACTGTTTAATTTACAAAAACCCGAGCTCATGACCTGAAGGCCCATTCATGAAAAGACTGCACATGGAAAACATGAAACTAATGAGAAACAATGTTGACACAACTGTACAAATGCTAGATTGGCCTTTAACCACCTTTTCCCCAATATTAGAAATAAACATGCCAATAAATTGGAACTTACAATGTTAAATATACACCACAATGTCAAAAACAACCATCAAAACCTGAAAGCTAGAGTTTACATTGAATAATGTCAAAAGAGAAAAACAATCATAGACAATGGAATCAGTAGGAGCTTGCCAGACGAGCTCTCTCCATGTACTAATATTTATGAATAAACAAACATGATAATACAAATTTATACTCATGGCCTGGAATAAGGGAACTAGCAACTTTGAATTTTAATCAACAACAGAAAACAATAAAAATTAGAGAAACTATACCTTCCTCCACCCTTGTTGCGCAGAGGTACTCTCAGGTATCGTTACTGTTTCAGGGGAAGCAATCAACTTGTGCCACAACAGTGAAACAACCGAGAAACACAACTCATGCTTCTCAGCAAGGACAGATCTCAGAAGAGCCTGAGCGCTGTAGTTGAATCCATTATTTTTGTCAATTGTAAGAAAATTAGCCAAATCTGATGCATCCACTGGAAAGTTTGCTATATCCTTTCCCACAGTATTGAGCATGGCATCTTTCAATAGCAAAGTCTTCTCGGATTTTAGAAACTTTCCTGGATAGTCTAATTCATTGCTCCTGCCATCTTCGCTCGAATTACTAGGCTGGTCCTCTGATTCAGAGCTGCCGTTGCTAGAAGCAGAGCTGCTGTTGCTAGAAGAATTTTGCCTCTTCCTACCATTTCTATACATTGGAGCATCCTTCCACAGTGAGGCGCCAACCAAATGGGCCTCCAGCGGTTCAGCTTTATGAACTATGGATGCAACAGCTTTTCCATGAATGTCAATCAAACGATAAAGGGATGATGCCCTAGCATGTATCTCGTCGTCCCATTTGCATTGCATCATAATCGAGAGTGCATACATACAGGCCTTGGATCTTCCAAACAGTTCAGAAACATGAGCTGCCACCATAGCTGCAGCAACTATCTCAATTGAACTGCAACTCCAAGAAGTTCCAACAGAAGATGGCTTTAGAGAAAAAAGAGCCTCTAAGATGCTGAGGATTCTCCTCGTATGAAGGACTGCAGGCCCAAGTCCATTAGGCAACTCATTCAAGGAAACACTGATTTTTGAAACTTTAGATGCACTTGCAGACTTTTTGGACTCCAAGCTCTTGCCATTTTTTAAAACCAAAGGAAATATTTGAAGTTCACAAGCCAGTGCACAAACTGCAGCTAAGACATAGGAATCAAAGGTAGCAACTGGTCCTTGTTTATTTCTAATTCTCCCTGTACTAGAGTGGCTTTCATTAATCACCTGTGATTCCTCTTCTGTGGAACACACGCCATTACCAGTTGGTTTCTTGCTCCCATTTGGAAGGGCTTCACGGCTGACACACACTGTAAGTACTACAAACAGAAGACGAGAAGCAAGTTCTGTTGAAGCACATGATTCAAGAAATAATGAATGCATCATTGTGCGAAGCTCCATCACAGAAAGACCTTTGGATGTTGATCCAAAACCAATTTGGTATCTTGTTTTCTTTGCTTGTTCGTTTGATGAATTGGAGGGAAATGTTCTTCGAAGTATTGCCTCAACTGTTGCAACAAAGATTCGCATGAGGCAAGCTTCAGATGGACTTCCACGAGGAAGGTACTCGAGAACTTTAAGGAGAGGTAAATAAAGATTCCATGTCAAAGCAGGAGGTTGCAGAGGGGTTGAAACTATAATTTCGGGCAAGTCAACCGCAGAAGAACACATTGGTAGGAGTCCATAAGCAGCTTCCCAGATCATACAAATTCTCCATTCAACTTCTGGACCATGAGCACAAAGCATTGACGCAATGCCTTGTGCTGTTGCTTCAGTGGTAGCTTCATATCCAGTAATTTCATTCTATTTACATACAAGAATTTCTGTCAGAAATCAAAAGATGGGCTATATTTTTTCATGTTAAAAGTTTCTTAAACTAATGCTCTTGACGAGTTCACATAAAAGATAAGACATGGAACTTTACCAATAATGAGACATCAAGCATAGACGTTTATTTTGACAAAAGTGATAAGATAATCACTACAAACAAAACTTCTTTAAACACTGAATGAAGCGACATTTTCTAGGATGCTGAGTGTACACTAATTGGTAACACCATGATACACAAAATGACTAGATGATTTAAGTTGATGTAATGGATACCTGTGAGATTCGTCGTTTCTTGTAGGATGATTTATAGTCATCTAGAGGTTCTAGCTGCACATCAACTCCTTCAGTGCGCCTCAGGGGTGGGAAAAGCAAAGTTGGCTGTGAGAGAATACGAAAAAGTAAAGCTGCAGCAGCATCTGCAGCAACACTGGTCCTCGTAGATATTGCAGTACTAATTGCACGCAAGAAGTGTAAATGCATCCAGTTGCATGGAAGCTACAAATTTTCAGAGATCAATTGCCTGCTATTAGTGACATGGTGTAAAAAGGATTCTAAAAGATATAATTATCACTCAATATGAAAGGGAAACTGAATTGTAAATGGCGAAGGATAGATATTCCTCCACAACAAGTCACATACATCAATTCAACTCACATTTTTCTAAAAGATGAAACCATTTGTTTTTGCTGGATTTTGGCTTGCGTTTGTTGAGGTAGGATGTAGGATTTGGTAGTGGTAGGATAAGTCTTATTTGTGATAGATTGTCCAGAGCTCAATTGACATAAACGATATAAGCCATTAACAACAAAATAATGGGAAAAAGCCAATAAGTAGAGGTGTTAATCGAGTGACTCAAGTTAGTCATGCTCAAACTCGACTCATTTATTTTGAGTTCAGGTAGGGTTTGACTCGAGTCAAATTCGTGTCAAGCACAAACTAGCTCGATTATTATTCAAATATATATATTTTTTCTAGATAACTTTAAATAAAATTAATTATAAAAGCTAAAATAGTTTAATTTCAATTCAATTCTGTCAAATAGTTTGCTTGGAAATAAAATCATTGTATTATCATGTAAAATTGTCACATCATACAATTAAATTTATTAATTTTTTATATTTTATATAGATGACTTTATAAAAACTCTATCAAACATAAATTATCGAGCTTCGAGTCGAGTCGAGCCAAAAAGAGGTGTGCTCATGCTTGTGCTCGTGCTTGATTGAACTCAAACAAGATCGAGCCAAACATCGAGTGATTTCGAGCTCGATCGAGCTATTAGCAACCCTAGCAACAAGAATGTAAATTTACTTTCAGCAAGTGTGCAAGCATACAAGGCCTATTGAAGCTGAAATGTCTAAAGGTTGCAAGTAGGATATTCATAACTTGAAGATGTTGTGATTTGAGGGAAAGTGGAACTAGCAAAGGCTGGTTTCTCCCTGGTTGTTCCCCTGCCAAGAGCAGTCCAACTCAGCTTTTATAGCTGACTTTTGAAGTTGAAAAGTCAGGTCTTGAACATTCTAGAAGCTGGTCCAAAAGCTTCTTGGAAGCAGGTCCAGAAGCTTCTTGGAAGCTGGCCTAGAGTTGTCCTTATCTATAAACTAAACAGTCTAGAAGAGAAAACTTCCAGAACCCTAGTTGTGTACAACTGTCTGAAACAACCTAGAAACTTAAGAGTTGTCCATAACATTCAAGAGAATAAAATTAACTGTTGTCATACACCATTTCAAGATGAAATGGAAAAAAAATGATCCTCATCAAATAGCTTTCGTAATCTATAACAGCATTGCAAAAGCCCAAATAGCTAGAAAGTATCAAATAGAATCATAGTTGTTTGCTACTACTAACACGCACCCTCAGTATCAAATAGAATCATAGTTGTTTGCTACTACTAACACGCACCCTCGTGCCAGATGCATAGTCCTCAGCAGCCCTTAAAAGTTCCACTAATTGTACAGCGGCATCTAGAGCATCCGGAGCCCATGATGGTGGTGCTTCCAGAAGCCCAAGCAAAAGCCGTTGTGTTGCACTTGGAGTAGCAATTGCATAGTACCTAGAAGAAATTAATTGTATATCAATAGTTGAAGATGTCATAGTGACAATGAATTAAACATTATTAAGTATATGCACTAACCGGTGAAACAAGCGTGCATAGGGCTCAAGAGGTGGCAAGCCAGCAACCAAATGCTCATCTAAAGGGGTTGTTGGTGGAGGAAGTAGAAGAGCTGGAACAGCAGCTGCAGTTAAAGTTGCTGTCTCATAACGGACAACTTCTTCATCACAGACACTCAAGATTACACCAGCCCCATTCGCAACTGCCCATCTTGGAGTGGATGGCATTAATTGTGGATGTTTTCCAGACTTTCTGCCAGATGCTGCAATGCAAAGATAATTCTTTAAATATATACGGCAACAATACAGTACAGCAACCTAAACAACTTTTTTCTTTAGATCGCGGGAGCCTTTGTGCATCGATCTGCTCTTTTTTATAAGTTATTACCATTAACTGAGATTACAAATGAGATGGTCAAGAATATTGTGATAATCCAGTTGACAGCAAGCAAACGGTGGAACAAGTAGGAGCAACTAAAAAACATTTAGAATGCTTATATAATGAATGGATTTAAGTATATGATATAATATGGTGAAAAGGCCAAAGGTAGAAGGAAATCAAACTCATCCTTTATCTATGATCCCTGGCTAGAAGAAACTGTATTTGGCTGACAAAAATACTAAATATGAATTGAGTGAAGAAATTACAGATCAGCGAGTTAACAGACAAGTTCAGGTCAATTTTGGTTCCTCCAATGAAGAAAAGTGTGATGAGCAGTTCTGTGTAGGTGAACATTAGTGTAGACTTGTAACAAATAAATCTCTACGAGTCTGCCCTCATACGAGATTGGTGTTCCATGATTTTCATTGAAGGAAACTCGTCATTATTTCTTTAAATTCATTAGCAGGTTCAATCAGAATCCTTCCTTGTATAACTGTTTTCAATCCCTACTCCTTGCATTTTACAAAAACAAGGCAGAAATGTGTTGCGTAAGAAAAGACAACGAACATTAGCTAAAAAAGACCCAATTGAATCATCCCAACACTCATAGTTCAAGAGACATAACGACATAAAAAGGAAAACAAAAAACCATACCAGTTGTTGGTGGCTTGAGTTCTTCACCAGCTGCATATTTACCCATAACACCACCACACCTAATATATAGAATGATGCAAAATACTGCTGAATGAGAATCATCAGAGATAAACTTGAGAAAATTTTAAGCAATAAAACTTAAAAAAAAAAACAAAACAAAACAAAAATATCCCATTAATTTGTCTATGCATCATACATGTTTTTCCACGAACTACATCTAGATGATTATGCAACTCATAAGGAGCATAACTAAATCAATTTTACATGCCAATCGAGTTACCAGTTCATTTATGCCTTCTACAGGTATGAAGCATGTTTAAAATCCAATGCAAGATTATATTACTGAAACTTAGACACAATTATTCTCCATAGCATTTTTACGTGGACAAGTTTCTTGAGATTATGATAAAAGAGAAGAGAGACATGGGAAAATTTGAACTTTTCAGAGTCTTGACCGCAAAATAAAACATATTGGTTAGTATGTAACGTCGTATTTGACATTAACCAAATTAGAAAACTATAATTTGAAAAAAAAAAAATTACCTATCCATTCCTAGACTGGTTTGTACATTTATTTAGCCAAAATTCAAGCAAAAAGCAAACATAAGACACCAGAATTAAGTTTGGTGTTTGTTTTAAATACCAAGAATGATAAAATATCCTTACCATCGAAAATAGTCACTTCTGATTCCGAGGGGTGCAGCAATTAGTATATCAGTTATCCATGGTGTAAGAGGTCGCAATGGCTTCCTCTCTTGCTCCTGAAAAGCTGATTCACAGGCTTTCTCATCCCTAGAGTTACTTGTTGAAGCTTGGCTACCGCTACTACTCCTCTCATCATCAATATATTGGTTCTCTGTCTTGTAAATTGGACGATTATAATGAGTCAGCACTCTTAATATCTCCCCGCATGCCAAAGCCCATTGTTGAGAGTACTCTTTCTGCAAATAGTAAATTTATTAGTAATAAGCGCCACTAGAAAAAACTTTATACTCATGAAATGTTTCTAGGACAGCCAAGCGCTATCAACATGTTGCTGGCAGAGGAACTTGTGGAAAACTACTAGGGAAACCTCGCTTCTATCCAAGAAAAAAGTAACAGTCTCCAAGTGAAAGCTACCTAGAATTAGAGCAACCTAAAGCCGGCAGCAAGATGTAAAGTAATGGGGTACTAAGGACCTATGGCATAGAACTCTTCGCTTTTGGTCCCATATTAAGCAAGAGAATTGGTTGGCGATAGGAACAATAGGGTATAAGCCTTGCGCATCAATCAATTTGAGATGGAAATGGTGCCATTCTCATTCTGAACATTCTTTTTTTGTCATTTTTCAACTGATGTATGGTCATAACCAATATTTAGAAGTAGAAAGATCATCCGATAAAACAAAAGCAATTAAAAAACTAAAAAAAAAAGAAGCCTTAAGTGATGATACACATTTGAAGAAACAGATTTAAAGAAATCAAAAACCATTTAGAACATACTTCACTGCTCGGGCAGGCTAAAGAAATAAAGGAACTGAATGGAGGATCATTCCTATTGTAGACAAGTGTTCCATCGATTATGCAAGAAAGAATTGGATGTATAACAGCATGCCCATGCTCGGGGTGGTGAAGGACAAAGGTAGCTGCAAAAAAAGATAGCCTTGTCAGATATCACCATTGTCTACCCATGTCAAACTGGTAGTGCTGAGACGTTAATCCTTTTCTGTCACTCCACTTGAACAGAACCATATCAAGGTATTTAATTTAGATACAAGCAATGCCAACAGCATATAGTACTGAAAACGAAGTTGATTGGCATCATATAAGAAGAGCACAAAAAGAAATCTGTACCTAAAACCTCGTCCAGAAGGCGCTCTTCCTTTGATGGGTAACAGTGCTGTATCAACTGAAAGAAGCAGAGATGTAAAGTTCAACGAAGAACATTTTGCAGCTTTGAATCTTGATCTTAAGTTGATTACACTGAGTATTTAACTATCTATATGGTAGCATTTACAAGTGTTTTTCATTTATTTGCTACAGATACCTCAGCTATACATTCAGGAAACCTTTCTGATGTAAACTGACTCAAGTACTCGACATAAGCATTAACTTGTGCCTGAAAAGAACAGAAATAGATGTTACGCATGTAAAAGAAATATGTCTGTCTTTGACTGCACATATGGCATAGACTATCATTTACGCGATCAGAAGACAAAAAAAAGTGTGGTCCATTGATACGCTTGAAAACAGCCATATCAAAAGCCACAATTAAAGAACACAGAACTTCAAGTACAAAAATAATTGTTTAACCTGACGTTGCTGTGCATCGACTGGAGGAGGCCATCGCAAAGATGAAAACTGTAGGCCATCAACCCATTTCTCAGATGGCGCTGACATGTGAATGTTCTGCTCCTGAAAGTTTTATTAAGAATACAATTCAATGACTAAAAAAGTCAAAATAAAATAAATTAAAAAGAGAAAAATATACAATCTGTACAAGAGCTTCTCATGTCTGCTCTGTCTCATCCAATAAATAGATTGTCCAATTTTGGCATTTTATTCATTGAATAATTATACTAAGCTAAGCACGAACCAGGTACTGCGGTCTCTCACCTCAACAAACGAGAGATGCAGCCAATCAAAACCATCACAAGTAACATCCGAACGCCGCCATTGATTTCAGTTCAAAGCCACTCCACACCACATCATAATCGAAAAAAAAATTAACATATTTACAAGAAGACGACCAGCAAGTAACAAACCCAGGCATGCAGCAGTCATCAACAATATAACAACCACTTCTGGAATGGAATTCTCAGCATTAATATAATATCATCATATATGAACAAACTTTTTCATGCCTGCAAAACAGATCAACGAAGCACAAAAACCCAACACAGAGTGCAATTAATAAAAAATCTAATAAAAAAGGCATAAATTTCGAGCACCTGCTGCGCCGATACTCCCACCAAAAACAATCCAAGAGCTGCTGCTTCTTCTGCCGCGGAGAACTCTCAACGACTCTGAAGGCCAAACCAACAACACAAAAAGGAACCTCCTTTTTGAAAGATTGTCCAGCAAAAAAATCAAACAAGAAGGAGATGAAGAGAATGAATTGCTTACAAGAGGCGCCAATTTCAGTCTGCTTCTGATGAGAAGGCTCTCCATGTTTTTGTTTTTGGTTTTATAGAGGTGATGAGCATTAGAGCTGGCCAGGGTAGGAGGATAATAAGAGAAACTTGGGGGAGTGGATTATAGGAGGCCAAAACAGGGGAGGGGGGTGAGTGTAAATACGGGGAACGTTGGTTAGATTCGGTGGGTGGCTATTTGGCGGGTCGGGAGGCGAGATCAAGATTTGATGCCGTCCGACGTGGCGTTGACGCTCTCCCCATGCATCGCCATGCACTGGCCATGCATGCATGCATGCATGGCCATTTGGAAGGCTCTCCACTCCCCAACCGTGAGGAAGGGAAGGCAAGGTGTTTCTTTACAGGCCGCATGCTGACGCGCGTTACGTGGCTCGATAAAAATATGCCACGTGTCCGAAAACGCAAGATGCAAACATTCGGTACGTGGCTTCCTTTTTTATTAGCCGGGAGTCATCCGCCGCAAGCCATACCAACCTAATATTTTCTTTGTTTGCAATATTTTTATTTTTGCCTCATTTTTTCCTTTTTTTCTTTTTACGTGAGAGCTTGTATAAATGTTTTTTTTTTTTTTGGAAAACGCCTGATAATTACAAATGTTTTCACTTTATAAACGAATCGCAAGCCATAAATTTATCTTATTGATTAATCTTCATATATACGGGTGTTTTAATATAAACTATTTACGTAATTTACCAATTATGATCGATATAAGCCCATAATTTATTTAATTTACCAATAAAAAATTCAAGCATACGTGGCTTTAATTAAGATCTTTTATACAACTCATTATGATCATGCATGCAACTGTACAATGAGTTTACAGGAGAATATTATACTCTGTTACATCATTGCATTGATCAATCGACAACCAAAAGTGATTATAATTAAAATAAAATAATCACAACTAATTTAAACATAATAATAATATAAAAACAATGTAGACTTAGTATATATACAATCTACCCGTTCACGTTAAAACATTGTGGTTATTTCTCATCATGTTATTATTATTGTTAATAACTTTACGATAATAATAACCCCATAATAACTTTATGGACTCACGAATACTTACTTCATTTGAAATTATTGTAATTATTATTTAATTAATAATATAATTTTTCCTAAATTATAAATCTAATAATTAAGCTCGAGTAGAATGTCTTCAACTATGGATTCATTTTAATTTGCAAATGATCATATCAAACTGCAATTGCAAATGATTATAGATTATATATATATATATATATATATATATATATATATATTATTTATATTTAATGAAACATAGATGTGTGAGCTTAGGATTGGGGGGGGAGGGGGGGAAGCTTTGCGAAAAAAATGAAATGAGAAGTGGGGGCCACGTTATACCTCCGAAGATGAAAATATCTAGGACAGGGTCCCACGGACAAATATTTTATATGAGTAAAAATTGACGCCTGACGCCTCCGCCAATCAGCGGCCGCGTTTCGATACCACGCCCGCGCCCCAACCCTCGTCTGAATGTGGGCCCCACGCATTCTCTCGGGTCCCACACGCACAATGCAATGAATGGCCAGATGGGTCATCATTCATTGACGTGTAGTACACTTCCTCATCATGCCATCATGCATACATACATACATATATATATATATATATATGTACACTTACTCATCATGCATACATGGAGGCATGTTTTTGTCTTCATTTTTTTCTAGCATGGGCCAAAAAAATTGGTTTTGTTCCTATATACCAATGTGAAAATTTGTCATGATTAGGTGAAAAAAAATATTCGTTTATATCTGAAAAATTTATGCTATTGGATATGGATCATATATATACGGTATTCCAAATATTCAACTTGCAACCCTACCAACAGGATTAAAATGTTCAAATTCGATCACAAATTTAATATTTGTAAGAATGCATTTCATTTAAGTATATGATAAATGGAAAATAATCAACTAGAAGGTTTATTGTTGGCTGTAAGAGCTAATGAATAACTAGAAAATCTTAGATAAAAATACCCACTTAGTTTTTAGTTAACAAAACTGTAATAACAGCTTTCAAACGAGAGAACATTGTGCAACATATATAAGTAGAAGTTTTCATTAGAAGTTGCAAGGCTCGTCGAGTAAAGAGTGATTCTAAGCCGTCAACGTGTCCATCCAGTTTCTCGTTTCTTGAGAAATCAAGACTTGTCTTCTATTGGTATAAACAAAAGTGATTAGTATGAAAATGTATGGTTTCAAGTGACAACTTAGATGTTTAGCTAAAGACGAGCTTTTAGTTGAATAAATTAAGACATCTGTTAGTGAAATGTCGGCAAAAGGCAGCAAGTCACGTTGGAAGTCGGTGCAATTGCACTGAGTTCGATGTAACTTTTGTCTACAAAAACAAACATCAGTGCACCGCATTGACTATATTTTATGTTTCTACTGATTGTGACTAATGTTGAATTGCGGTTTACACCTGTCCAATGCCTTGGAGAAATATGCAATGACATGAACTTAATTAGCTTTGGAAAAGAACATAGGTTATTGAATACCGAACGGTGTTTTCCTGATGTGTCCTGTATGTAACAAATTTTCCATGTTAACATTTGTTTCGCATGTGTTTTCTTTGTACGTTCTCAGTGGTACTGTCGTTTTTACATCGATTTCGGCTATGCCTGTATGGATTGGACCTGTCAATTGCAAATTTAATTGGTATTAAAAAGATATAAAATATATGACATTAAGTTCTAATTTATGAAGAGTTAATTACGACAAGTATAAAATATAAATTTTCTTCAATACAAAATTTCACTTTAACTTGTGCTTTAAATATAAATGACTAAAATATAAATTTCATAGATTTTTCATATCTTTCATGCAAATAAATTTAACAGATCCTTCAAAAATAACTCATTTTTTACTGGGCTTGAAATTATTAACCTAAGAGTTCACAATTAACTCTCGAACTATACGAATCCCTATTTCATCCATTTCACGAGACTAATAAAGGCTGATACTTGGTTTGTAGTAACAAAATTAAAGACATTACAAGTGATGCAGAAGAAGCTTTCTACGAGTGATAACCGATAGATAGCAATTTCTGAAGGTAATACAAGCTGCAAACAATATCACCTCAATAAACATTTACTTACCAATAAAAGAAATACAAGCTTCAAACAATTGCACCGCAACCATTGACAAACCTTTATTTTTTTTTAATAAAAATCTAACTGCATATAACAACTCAAGCCATAAACCTAATTGTATGAGCAATTTGGCAGACGACGCATACACCAGATTCACAGGAAATTACGCGAGATATTTGAAACTTAACCTTACTGTTATTAAAATTTCTTATTGGGCACCCCCTATTCCACGGTGCTTAATCCTCCAAAGGGGTATCTTATGCTTTCCTCGTCATCCCGGAATGGCATTTGAGTGAAAAGATCCAATTACTGAACGATACTTCGAAGTCAGCCTTCCTCAAAGAAACCAAGCATTACTAGTATGACTCATGAGCCGGACTGTCCGAGTGCATATCCATGGTCGAGTCATTAGAGCCTAAAGAAATGCTCTCTCTGTTCTGAGAAACTCCATTGTTAGTTGGTATAACATTCTGGTAATACCCTCCTTGTGTTATCTGAAAAGGCTGCAAACTCTGTCGAACTGGACTAGACAAGGCATTGGAGAAAACAGAGTTCCGGGACTGATCTGGATGAGCTGATCTTGGTCCTGAACCAGCCATTCCCTGCCCAAATGGATGATTTTGAAGGTTTGGATTGGCAGCCTGAGAATGTTGGTGGTGATGTTGAAACTGCACCCTTGGAGACATTGATGAATCTTCTCCATAGTCAAGTTCATTCTACAACACCAAAAATTAAATAAGTAAAAATTCAATGTAACTGCATCATCCTTCAAAACTATAAAGCAGAAAATGATAATAAAATTCTACGGAAGACCACCTTCCAGGAAGCCAACACCAGTACAAATAAGATGTATACTATATCTTAACATATAAATATTATTACCAGTAATCAATCTGACTTGCAGACAATACACAGGATACACATCCACATCCACTGAAATCAGTATACAATAGGGTGCAGCAGTGTTCCTCTATGTCTAGTCAATTATAGCCAATAACTAATTCTAGAAAAGTCAACAATGGCACTTCCAAATGATGCAGAAGCAAAAGGAATCGACCTTGATTAGTAATTCTATTTGTAGTAATAAGTTACTAACACATGATAATTATTTCAAGTTCGTTTATATTAGAAGTCCTTTATTCTAGTCATATTAGAATCTTCCTAGTATTAGGTAGGATTTAATACTCAGAATGTAAATGTTTTTTCAAGCTTACAATGTACAACATTGGTTATGATGGAATATAGTTTTGGCCATCTTCATCTTGTCTCCCTTTGATTCATCAATTATTCTCCCCTTTAGCCTAAATTCTCTTCCTTGGGTTTCTATTTTCCAAAAGCTGATCCTCAATGAAGGTATTCAACCTACTAATTGACTAAATGCACCTTCAATTAATACAACATGACAATTTTTTGTACATACATTGACAAAAAATAAATAAAATGTACAGAAGTTTTAACATAATATGAGAAAAAATTATATTAATATAAACAGCTTATACAAAAACAGTTCCACGAACAGGCTCGAGGATAGAAACACCCTTCATATATCTTAAAAAGTTCACCAAGTGAGGAAACTTTATTTCTTAATTCTTCTCAATTCATTTAATACTCTCCGCACTATGGTTTAGTTATTTGTTTCCAAAAGTCAAGATAGTAATCCCATATTTGTCTTACAGGCATCTTGTGTTAATAGTATTTAAACTGCTGGACGAGGGATGGTCACTAAGTTGACTTCCAAAAAAGGTTATTAATTTTGTATGTTCATTTGCTACTAAAGTTGTGAGAACTCTCTTCTCCAAATTGCTTCTTTGTGCACACAGTCCGCATCAGTACATGCTTGATAATTACCATGCTTGTCCACCCTTACCCACAACTAGGCAATTACAGTTAATGCAACATAGGTCTTGTTTGGATGGATTGACTTTCAGTCCACATTAATTATTTTTGGTTCACAACGTCAGTTTGAGTCAACATTTTTGACCTCCTCCCTCAACTTTCAACCAAACCACAAAAAGGAAAAAGAACCCTAGCCCTGCGATATTACTGAACCGAACCATTTTTTAATTTATATGAACCAAAATTCAACCAAACTAAAACCTATGTTGCATTGACAGCAATTGCGTAGTGTTAAATAAGGGCCTCACAGGTATGGTACTTACCAGGTATATCCGCGCATATGCATTCTGTTATTCTTTTTAGTAGACCAGACATACAGTAGCAGAGAGTTCACAAATGATATTCACAGAGCAAGAATATTTAAAGCCGTCAGTTACTACCAAAACTCTTGTTATATTCAACTTCTGTTGGGTGTGCATATGGCTGGAGCCTGGGGTACAAGTGGTCTGCTAAGAATATTCAGCCAAAAGGACCTACGAAAGCAAGTAGTATCTACACAAGGCCTGAAAGTAATAATCCATTTTAACTAATGGCTTCACTTCTACTCCTAACTGCCATCAAGCTTCATCAACCAGCAAGTATTACCCGTAGAGTATTAACAGAAGAAACAATATATATGGTGAATGAATTATTATAAGTTAATAATAAATATATAACCAACTTAAAGTAAAGTCGAAAGAAATCCTCAACTGTACATAATGAAGTTGAAAATATTAAAGCACCTGAATTCAGTACAACACAAATTGCAAAAGAAGGATAAAAGACGAATGAACACCCCATGGGGCACTTTATGAGATGCCAAAAGATAAACATAAAATAAACGCAGCACACGTTACTATATTTCTAAACAAAATAAACATGAGTACCTGCAAGTAAGTTAGTACATCAGCTCCCATAACTCTAGTTCCTTCTTCAAGTTGCTGCAAAATCCACTGGCGTAATCTCTCCTAAGTAAAAATTTACCCAAGCCATTTAGTACAGAGTAACAATTTGGCAATACATTGGAGACAAAAGCTTCAAAATCTATCTACAGATAAGAGTTATAGGAAGGGTACATGAACAATGCCACAAACAGAAAGTCCTTCAAGCAGAACTACAAATTCAGTACCTTAAAATAAGACGAAAACCATGGCATCTAAACAGTTGCACACCCGTGAACTAAAAATATAGTGATAGCCCCTACGATTCTTATTCAATTTATTGACAAGCTGAGAGGCTCTGGATGGCAATGCAGACAAGCAGGATACAAGAAGGTGTAAAGTGTTAAACTGAAGAAAGGGTGACGAACACGAGCAAAGGAGTCATTCGGGAGGGAAGCACAGAGGAACAAAACATGGTCAGACGAAAAGACGAAGCCCGAGCAGTTATGAATGCAGACAATGGATAAACATACGAGCACGTATATCTCAACCAAGAAGCCAAACTGACCCCACAAACCACAAGCAATTTCCACCTGCCCAACGAATCATTGTATAGAATTTGCAAAAAACACACACGTAATGCTATCATCCACATACAAAAACCAATTTTGACGAGCATCAGGCCATAAACTTATGAACGTATCATGCACACACCAAATAACGGCTACATACATAAACGGCATGGTAAGAACATCAGCAGAGCTTCCCCGATCCAACAACATAGTTCGAGAAAAAAAGGAGAGGGATAGACACGGACCATGGAGTGGCGCTCACCGGCTTGGAAGGAGAGCTTCTGCTGGTGCATGGCGTGGGTGTAGAGCTGGGAGAGGGAGTTGGCGGCGGTGCAGAAGGTGGCGTACATGCTCCGATCCACCTCGTCCAGCCTGGAGGCGTCGGATTTCCTCTTCTTCGCCATGGCCGCGCCGCCCCCTCCCCCCCCCAAACCAGCCGACCCTATCCACCCGAGAAGACGGAGAAGATAAAGATGGAAGCTTTCTTATCGTTCCTCCTTTCCCCCCCTGTAACTGTTTCAAGAGGGGAGATGGGAATTTATACATAATATCGCCTTTCCCCAAAATGGTTAATTAATAACAGAT
The DNA here is from genome assembly GCA_032619315.1 of Piper longum. NCBI lineage: Eukaryota > Viridiplantae > Streptophyta > Magnoliopsida > Piperales > Piperaceae > Piper > Piper longum. Next base: position 15,701 of record JAVDBV010050895.1, read on the forward strand.
TTATTTAATTAAATAATAATAATTTTTTTAAAAAAATTATTATAATATATCTTCTTTAATGACATTTCTTAGACTATTTTATTTGTTGGGCTTAAAAAAAATACGAATGATTAAATTATATTAACATCCATTTCTATCGTCAACAGCAACCTAAATTAGAATGATAGTACTTCGCACTGATATGATTAATTATTACAATAAATATTAATAGAATTCAACGCTAATGTTCAAATTGAGCAACATTTTAGATCTGTTACCCATAAGACCTATTTTATTATTCCTCCCAATTTGTAATGCTATTAGTAGTGATTAAATTAAAGAATAAACAATAGTCTATTTATAATAAATGCATACTTGATATATTGTAATAAGACATGTTACATATACCAAACAAGTATAAGACGATGAATTGGGCGTTAATGCTTCTAAATACTACGCTTCGTTACGTACAACAACATAAATTTTAAATATCTCAGAATTATTATAATGAACTCTTTGTTGACTGAGGTGGCGGCCTGCCCCACGTAAGTCAACGAATTATCATAAATAAACACATTTCTGGAAGATAGCCGTACATTGGTCATTGCAACCTAATGAATTTTCATGATCACGTTTTGACTTTATTTGATTTACAACAAGTCAAACCCGTAAAGGAAACAGCCATCTTGAACCCTTAATGTTGTTGGTGGAGAAGAAGGAGAAGAAGGAAGGGGGTGGGAGACCCAGAAAGGAGAAACAATTAGTTAACTATCCGCTCACACCGTGCCCTTTTTATAATTACACCTTACTTAAATACTTTTCAAACTACTAAAATGTGCACTCACTCTCTAAATTAATTAATCTTATTAAGTTCCCATAATTCATTTTCCCAAGCTTGACTGGTTGCATACTCTTAACCCTTCGCCTTCCTTACCCACTTTTATGAAATATGGTTGAACTCACATGGTCAAGCTCTATGAAGGGTTCACTTGTTTGGCCGAAATAGATGTAGCATACAAATTAAATTTTTTATCTGTAAGGTCTTACAGTAATAATTTTGTGCTTTAATTATCAGGTTTATTATTTTTAATGTTGAAAAGGCATTAATACATACATACATATGTATGTATGTATGTATGTATGTGTACATATATTTGTACATGGAGTTTTAACTTGGAAGCATATTATGTAATTTTTTGGTTTAAAATTTTTTTAAAAAAAATTCTTGACAATTTGTTTAAGTAGGAGTATATATGTATATTTAATTTAATGTGATAAAACTTAACTTACGCCACCGCCTCCTCGTACGTGTAAAAGACGAAACATAACGCCGTAGCCAAGTGGGCCCTGCAGGACGGTACAAAAGGCCGCACACCACGTGGGGAGGTCCTCTGTATGTCTGGGCCCCAAATTTTCGTTTTTTGTTTTTTGTCCTCCTTCTATTTTTTTTAAATCATCTATTTTCGTTATAAATCTTAATTTTAATATCATGTATCACTTAGAATCTGAGAGGAAAATTAAATGTTTGTTGCATTTTTATGCGTTTTGAACATAATTATTGATATTTTAGATTTAATCTTTTGTATAATAGGAGACAGGATACTAAATTCTAAAGTTTAAAATATTACACGAAGTTAGTTTTATAATTATAAACATGTATTTTTTGTTTAATCAGGTCAAAGTAGTTTTAATTGGATTTTATAATTATAAATAATATATTTTATTCAAATTTTAAATATTTTACATTATTAATATTTAATTAAATAATAAAATACCGGCTAAAATTCAATAATTTTTAACTAAATAAATCGGGTTTGAGAAAATTTTGAATTAAGAAACCAAATACAAACTGAAATGGTTATCATAAGATACTTGAAGCTGGTAAATATTTAAAATTATGATAAATTTTATACAACGAAAGATATCAATAAGAATACTTGAAGCCAAGTACCACCTTTCTTGAATCATCAAATTCAATCAAAGAACAAATGACAAATATTAAGGAGCATGCCTCTCATCATGCTTCGTGTGCATATACCTTGAAATGTAAGATTTCTTGTTGCCTTGACATACAAAAAAACCTAACAAATTGAGAGTGGACTATGTGTGGTGACTAGTTTAATGAATATGTTAACTTTATATATACAAATCTCCAACTCTACAGTTTGTACATTGGCCACATCTCAACCAACGCCTCCCCGCTGCAGGTCAGCCTTGCACCACCGCCGTATCAGTACACATCTCCTTCGACGACGGGGATGCACCAAGCTGCGATGTGATGGCGATCAACCTGTGTGCACTTTTGCCTATTTTTCTTGGATTCAAGTCGAAAAAAGCTGACCATAGTTTGATTGGACCAACCATAATAATTTCAGACTTCGCTGTGCACGTTTGGGATAAAAGCAACTGGGACCCTTCCAATCAAGGAAGGAGGAGAGGATGAACGAAATTCAAGAGACGAAGCATAAGCAACAATCAAATGAAAAAACTTAGTTATTCATCTCCTTCGATCCAATGATCGCAGGCCAAGGTCGGCGACATGTATCATATTTTGCATGCCATACCAATTAGATCATGAAAAGCTAAATGAAAAATGTATAACAAGGATAAGATAATATTGGACTCCGGTCGAGATGGTCAGATGAGGACCTTAAAGACTCGATCAATCCAGTCAATTTACTTGCCCCAAAAATAAAAAAAGCAGCAATCCATAGATAAGCGATGACCCAAGTCCAAATAAAACTATAACGTGCAGTTGTAAGATGATACCGTCACTTTGGGGTGTTTGTCCAAGTCGAGCTTGAGCAAAATAATGATCATATCAACTGCTGATACAAAAGGTAATTAGCAACAAAATTTGATCTGATTACAGAAGCACACAGTTTACTAATTAAGAATTTCGTACGTTCATCAATACTTGCAACCAAAAGTTATGCAATTTTCTTACAGTAAAGCTGACACATTCAACAACAAACACGTAGTTGATCTTGAGCTGAATCTTAAACTCATATCATTCTAGCCTGTGGTTTCTAACTCTCGTACTTTACAAGTCCATACCACACAATCAATTCATGTTATACATGAACCATTAACCAGAGTGCTTATTCACTATTTAAAGTGATTGCATGCATCGCTTGCAGATCGTGATAATAAACGAAAATTGCCTACAATCCAATGAGGCCTGGGTAAAGTTGTAAACAACAAAATCACAACCCAAGCAGATGCAACATAATAGCATTCTGTGCATGCATCCGATTTTCAGCCTGAGGGAAGACAATTGAGTTCGGAGCTTCAATCACTTCATCAGTCACTTCCACACCCCTTTCAGCGGGTAGACAATGCATGAAATATGCATTGGGTCCCGCAACGTCCATTAGAGCTTTGTTCACCTGCCACCATTTCAGAAAATTGATTACCATTATTAAAGAGAGAATAAATTGATTTGACTAAATGACGTAATGCTTCATCTCTAACTTGGTAATCAAAGAAATATATGGATAAGATTCAGTTGAAAATCATTCTATGCACTCGCTTGGTAAAGAAAAACACTTCTCATTGAGGACAATTTTACTATCTAAATAACATATGTGGATCAGTGAGGAGTCAGGCCAACAACCTTCTTATGAGTTCACTCATGCCTACAAACAATTGCCAATTAGCTTTCAAAGCACTCGTACAATGCCGCAAACTGAGTACAGGGGCTACGTAAGGCCACTTCTATAGTGCTACTACTGAGTATATATGGCCTCTGGACTAAATAACTATCATAAAATTGGTTTGCGTTTGATTAATACTAATGATAAAGTTAACACAAACTGCAATTGTGTCATTTCAAAAGATTCTTAAAATGAAGTCAGAGTGTGTTACCTGAAAGCCTTTGAATCGCTCTCGGCGATAAGCAGCCTCTTCTTTTTGACCCATGCTGGCCCAGACATCTGTATATACCACATTTGCCCCTCTAACTGCTTCTTTGGGGACATTCGTTATTTCAATATGGCTAATCCCAGCACTTCTTGCCTTTGCAACCGTCTGCTCATCTGGCTCAAAGCCCTCAGGACATGCACACACAAAATGAAAAGGAATGACAGAAGCAAGCAGAAGCCATGAGTGTACAATGTTGTTTCCATCTCCAACATAAACCACCTATGATTTCATAGCAATATAAATGTTAACTTAACTATCATGGGCTAACCAATTTTTAACCAACTTCAAAACAACTTAAGAAAGGTTAGCTAACCTTTGTTCCTTCAAGTCGACCAACGTATTCGATAATTGTAAGTGCATCTGCCATTATTTGGCAAGGGTGGTTATAATCTGTTAGCCCATTGATAACTGGTACAGTTGAATATTTAGCCAAATCAAGAATGTCCTGTCGCATAAAAAAAAATCTTCAGATACATGGCAACTATTACACTACACGTAATCAACTCCACAATAAAGAGCAGCAGGTTTCAAAATTTGTGGCCACCAAGAAAGGTGGAGAACAAAAAATGTGACCATTTAAGGAACAAAAGGAGGATGTCAAAATTTTGTAGACTCCACAAGATAGCCATGCTTCTCTGACCAAATAAGAACATCGGAACTAATAAAGAATAAGAATTGACAGCCTAAAGGATCTGCATCTGGTAAACAGTCATGTTATCAGCTTTAAATAGAAGCGATAAATAACTTAATATAAACATCCAGAATAATAAGAAAACTTGAAAAGAAATATGTTCATAGAAGATTTAAGTCTTGATATCAAACCAGACTTTAACTAATAGTCAATCATATGAAACAATCAGCACACAAATAAGCTCTGTAATTGAGAATATTATGTTCACAAAAGTCTAATTGTCATGTATATTGAGAAGTGTGTATCACAGACATCTCTTTGTTTATACCTTATGTGCAAAAAGCCGTGCCATAATGATATCATTGTAGCCGGAAAGAACTCTGGCAACATCACAGGTGTCCTCTCGCTTAGCCATCTGGATATCATCAGGACCCAGATATATTGCATGCCCACCAAGAAAAAAGAATCCAGTCTCAAATGAGACTCGCGTTCTCATTGATGGCTTGGCGAATATCATGGCCATTGTCTTCCCTTTGAAAGGGAGAAAAGATCGATCTCCAGATTTTATCAGTGCCTTAAGCTCAGCAGCACGATGAAGAATATTCAGGATAGTTGTTTTTTCAAAATCACTTATGTGCAAAAAATCCTTCTGCCCTGACACAACTAAAAGGCAAAAAAGATGGCATTAAAATGATCATTTAGATGGCAAAAAAGTAGTCTAATCTAGACGAAATGTACGTGAGAGAGAACCAACAGCAATCTATGAGATGAGAGTCAACAACCAATAGAATGGTTAAAGCGTTGGCACAAAATCATAGCTACTATGATGTAGTATCAACCCTCTTCAATGCTTCTTCCACATCCGTAACTAGCACAACAGCCCCATTAACGTGACTCTGCCTTTATATCTCCAGGTTTATACACAAAGAAATGACTTGAGCGATCCCTAATTTTGCATTTTCAACTACTGTTCGGCGGGATGATACTTTTGAACTAGTAACCAGAGTATGTGTCAATAAGAAATACAAAATTGCCACCTATTGGTCCTTCATTCAGGGTTTTAGGGGCTTACAGTTTAGTTGAAGCACAATCCTTGTGCTTCTTTTTATTTGATGCTAGCCAATTCATTGTTAGTGGATTCAAATTCCCAGTCAATGCAATCGCTGGAAACCACTCATTGTGCAAATAAATAGTCACCAGCTGTTGCAGTAACTCGGACCATTGATAAACATTTTAAAAAAAAGAAAGATCTACTTTTTTTAACCTGTTTCTTCTTCCATCTACTTTCTCCATCAACAAGAAGATTGGAGTAGAATGATGCACCACTTCGAATTCCCATATTTTTGGACAAATGTCTGAACTAACAATACATATTGTGCCTACTTACGATAAAAGATCCCGAGAACCTCCAAAAAAAAAATTAAACTCCTAAGAATTTCGAGTTCGTATTTAGATATAACCACCAGGAATGCGACTAACGCAGAACGATCAACAACAAAAACAACAATAACAGAGGGGAAAGAGGAAAAAGAGATAAAAAGGAGGAACCTTTCCCGTCGGTAGAAGACGGCGCCGTGGCCGGAGGCCGGGAGGCCTGGCATAAGATTCGGCGGCATGCAGCGGCGGCAGCCGGAGATGAGCCGGGTAGCCTGGCCGGGAAATGCGGAAGGTGGCGGAGATTGTCGCCGGAGAAGGAGGCGGCGGCTGAGAGGGAGAGCGCCGCCATTTTGGGAGGGGGAGTTTTTGAGTCCAGAGGTAAAAGGCATCAGTGTTTATATGCTTATTTTTGTTTTTTTTTTTTTTTCGTTTG
>JAVDBV010050895.1:22064-32703 GCA_032619315.1 Piper longum
TTCGTTTGGGGTGGGAACGGGGATTTTTTTTTAAATAATAATAATAATAATAATAATAATAATAATAATATATTATTATTATTATTATTATTATTATTATTAATAAGATAAAACTAACCCAACTTAAAAATAAAGCAAACCCTGCTTGGAGGCACATGCCTGTATACTTCCCTCTTTTTCATGATTACCTTTATCTCTTCCAGCCCTAAGCAGGCGAGGTTAGCATCTCTCATATTATTATTATTAACATTAATAATTAGTGTAATATGTACTTTATTCATACATCCACTAATATAAAGGAATATTTCTTACACTTTTGATAATCTCCCGTTTTCTTTTGTTGATAAATTATTGTATATAAAAAAATTATATTTTAAGAGCTAAAGTTTTTTTTTTAAGTCAAAACATGGAGTCTAACTAATTCTACTAGATTATGGTTTCTCATATATGCTATAAGTTTATAAACTTGTTCTACAATTTTTTGGAGTAAGTAGATAGAAGTTTATATATAAACAAAAATAAAACGGTACCTGCAGTATACTAAATTGTGGAATTTTTCCTAAATTTGCTACATGTTACCAATCAGTGAACTATTTGTGGATTAAGAATGCCAACTTAAGGTCATTTGGTTGACATGAAAATAATGTAAATAAAACAATTATATAAAATAAAAATACAATGAGACATAAATAAGATGAATATTTAAAAATTTCATTCACATGTTTGAATAATATAAAAATAAGATAAAAATTAAATATTCTTTTCTATGTGCATATGCATGTACTTTTTAAATTTTCCCAAATTTTTTTGTTTTCTATAAAAATATATTATTTTATAAAATTTTTATATAAATTTACTTTAACTAAAATTAGAATTTCTTTTGACTGAATTTTAAAACATTTAAATATAAAAAAATTTATGGCTTCCAAAAAAAAGTAATGGTAATTAATGCATGCAAGCTCCTCCTTTCTCTCGAGAACCCATTTGAGTTTGTTCCCACGTACCACCTCTCACTCCTCTCTTTCACCTCACTGTAAGGGTGTGTTTGGATCGATGGCACGAGGACCTTCCCTTATCGATCCCACCCAAGCCCAACCACTTGGGCTTAGACTGAAATCATAAAAGACTCAATGACCACATAGTTGGGTAACTACACCCACAAAATTAAACCCATTTGGAGTCTCCAAGTACATGAATGACCTTTAGCATATTTGATACGCAGTCTAAAAATCTAGTTTCAAATACCTTAGCTCGACCTTTGGCCAACACTTGATAATTTTTCTATTTACCCCTTAGAGTGTAAGGATCCCCACCGGTCAAATTTTAACTCATTTGGACATTGTTTAACTCGTCCATAAATTTTTTTAGTTAAGCCCATTCAATAAAATGCTAGATATGATATTTATCACCAAGAGTATATGAAATCCTAAACTGTAATTAAGGGGTACTTAATAAAGTTTAATACTCTATTAAGCTAGTAATTAAGTTAATTAAATGTTTTATATATTGTGCATGTATAGAGACTTTGTCTCGATATGTATGTCAACGTGATCTGACGTTGATTCAGATTCCATCTTTATGTTAGGTTATACAAAGTGAGCTCGCCAAGTTACGATAATGAGCTTGACTCGTCCAAGTCTGTACAACTCTTCTACTTCACTTTTGATTGGCTCCATATATGAAATTTTAACTGAGTTTTAGACTTAGGACGACATCACTCAGATCATTCTGATGACAGGTCATTTAGTCATGTTTTTCGTAAGTTTAATAAAACTACAAAGTGAGATCCTTTGTTAGTTTTCAAACTTAAGATCATGTATTAAATAAGTCTCTTCCTATGCCTATTACATAAGTACGTGTAATTTTATGAATTTTACGATTAAGAGAGTGAGTAGTATAAATATATACAGATTATACTAATACTCCTTTGCACCTTAAAATAATGCAATGTTGTAGAGTACTGCATAAAGCAACACATTTTAAGAATATATGACACTTTGGCTCTGAGCCACATGAGTACCGTGACAGACATTATATGAAGGATGTGAGGGCGTAAGCTTGTTGTATGCATATGATTATTGCCTTGTATAAAAGCCAACCCATTTTTAAGTATGTTATGTATGGTGACCACCTTCTAAGGTGTTTTGTAGTTTCATAATATTCTGTAGGTATTAAAACACTTATATACTAGTTGGTATTATCTGTAGTTATTTACGGACCAGTTATCAATTCATTTAATTACTAACAGATTTCCTATTTATAAGTAGGTATGTATGCACGTCAGTGGGCGGTGTAGGTGGACGGATCGAGAGGCTCATGGTGGCGGGATGATACCGTGTGTTGCATGTTATGTATTTGATTTATATGTTTTGGGGGAAATTGCCTATGTATTTAAGACTTATGAATTTTACCAGGAATGATGAATTTAAGATTAAGTGTTGTAATCTGAATTGAGCTGGTGCCCTAAGTTTGGATGAGATGTTTATGGTTGTGATTAAGTGATCGCATGTGCCCTAGGGTTATTTGTTTATTATTATTATTATCATCATTGTACATGGTATTAACTTTAGAGCACTTTAACAATCATTTCTAGTGTGTTATAATTGAAAAGTCTAAGAGCATGACGATGAGTATATAAGGCATGCGGAATTTATTTGTTACAGTTGCTCATGTGTTGAAGAAGCATAGATGTAAAAGTATACGGTTCATATCTCATGAAAATTAATGTGAAGACTGAGTGGTAAGGTATAATGCTCTTGCACTTGATGATGCCTATGTGTTTAAATTCCGGTTGCGGGTATGTGGAACAAGTAACCACGACCGAATATTTATGCTATTGCAAATTATATACATTAAGCAATAAGATACTTAATTCACTTACTTCAACTACTGATCATCCGATTTGTAAAACCATCCTCTTAGTTGAGGGGAGGTGCTTCCTCTCTAATCCACGGTCGTAGAATCTAAAGCAACACCTTATATTACATAAACACGAAGAACAAAAGATTATTACACAATCAGTAAACTATATATCTACAGAAAAGGGCAAGTAAATCTTCAGTACCGGCAACTTAATTGTTTTCTGCTTTTCATGAAAAAGCTTCCATTTTTCTGAGTATCAGTACCCAGCTAGGTTAACCAAGTATATCTAAAATCATCAAAATGGTATATAAAAATTAACCAGCCAAATAAAGATTTTGGTTGTCATCTTCTAAAGCTTCTACGATATAGTCAAGGCGTGGTTGAATTATTATACAGCGGAATTGAAATCTTGCTTAGAGGTTAAGATGTTGGAACTTGGAATTAGTAACTAAAAGCTTTGCCATGTGTTCCTAATTTATGCACTGCATGTACTTAATGTTGACAAGAAAATATTCTTATCAAATACAAAACCATAACTTTGTTGACAAGAAAATACTCTTATCAAATACAAAAACACAAACTCTCCTTTTCTTCTCCAAACAACCTCTCCACACTCAATTCTGAATTCTTACATTGTAGAAACTTTGCTTCTTGCTTTCTCTCTTATTTTTCCTTGTTTTCAACACACAATGAGAGGAGGTATTTATACTAAATCAAGATTAATACAAGCCACAAAACACACCTAACATTGACCACAAAACACATCTAACAAACACATACCTAACATTGACCACAAATTTTCAATAATCTCACTAACCATTGACTTGTAATTGATCATGTGTAAAATATTATAAGATTCTTTAAATTAGGCTTCTTTGTTTTGAATTGAGTTTTATATAAATTTGAGTTTAAAAACAAGTTTATATTTCAACACTTAACTCGCTAGAAGATAAAAAACTGTATGCATGTATCTTCTGCATGGCAGGCGAGGTTTGTGAATATATTTTTAATTTTTTTTAATAATTTTAAGTATATTACTGGTATATATTTTAATTTATATTGATGATTTTAACAATGAGAAGTTTTTTTTGATAAATAAGATTTCTTTTACATCTCATCTAGTATTATTACTAACTCTTTAGGAATCGTAACTAAAAAAACACTTCATATATTCTACGTTGCATGCCAAATAAAAGTGAATTACATTCTCATCCACGTTTTCTACACTCTTTTTTCCCGCCCAGTCGCCATCAACGACGACGAACTCCTCCGCCGGATCAGACGGAAATGAACCTCCACCCTAGGCCGGAGCATACGTTTGCAAGCCAGCAATTTGAGTCCTGTGATCTCTTCCTTCAATATGGCGGCGGCGACGGTGGAGAATGGAAGAAAAGAGGAAAGATTCCGAGGACAAGGGAAGAAAGAGTGGATAAAAATGGATTCTTTCCCCACTCTACGGAATCCACGAAGCTTGGGTTGGGATTGTCGCCGTGTGTGCTCACAAACAGGTATGATGGATGAAGAAGATGACAAAACGCAGTAGGTGTTGGGGTGTTCGTGTACTACACGGCCCTCTTTGTAAGCCCCGCTCTTTCTTCTGTTTTTAACCTCCCTTTTTGGAGTCCCCAATATGAAGCTCTTCACGATTCTTCCGTCTCTTCTTTGTTGGGCGTCCAAATTCAGGTATGCTGATGCTTTCCCCCCCTTCCCCCTCCCTTTGCAAACAATTTCGATTGGGGGATTGATTATGCTCTTTGTGGGAATATGCTTGCCCCCAGTAAGTAGTTAGTTTCTCAATCTTGTGTTGATTGTGATGAGGCAATATTTTTCTGAATGATTTATGGGATGCTTGTAAATTTTTAGTTGTAGCTACTAGCTAGTGGTTGTAAAAAAAACAAACAAAGATTTGCTAGACTTGTTGTTGATCCAACTTGCTTTTTAATTTGTGAATTTAGCAATCACCAGCTGCACTTATATATGTGTGTGTGTGTGCGTGTGTGTTTGCGTAATTGTTTCTTCATACCACTTGTGTATAATTAAGAGCTGTGGGTATGGGTGTGTTGCAGTTGGTGCGCCAAGTGATGCTTGCAATGGATAATGCATCCAGATATAAGAGGGATGCTGGCAGTCGTTCATCTTTGAAAGAGAGGAGGAGTGGGTATGAACCTTCGGATACTGAGACCGAATGGAATGAGCCGAGAAAGGGCGCTGCAGCTGACAAGGGCAATGAAGGTTTGGTCATTCAAAGGCCAAGAACTCCTCTTCCATCAGGGAAACATAGCCCTTTGGGTGGCGGAGGTAGTAGATACACTTTGACAAGCCCCGTTTCAAGAAGGAAGAGCAAGTCTCCATACAAGAGAATGCATGATGAAGGCCACAGCCGCTCGCCTTTGACTTCAGCTAGGAGTGTAAGTCCGTATTCACGGTTCAAGCACCCCATGTACAGTGATGTTGATGAACATGAACACCAGTTGCCACCATCAGTATTGGATGATAAAGATAATGCTGTGTCACCGCAGATTGTAGAAAATTCAAGGCTGAGCCAGAGGTCTATGTACAGCCAAAGGTCTAAATCTACGCCAAAGCTAAGACATGGTGATATGGAGCACCAAATGATTGCAGGATCTAGTGCGAGAAAAGTTGGAAGGAGTAGGTCACCCCTGGCAAGAAATCCAACACTGACTGGGAAGGAGAGTCCCTTTACTTCAATCCCTGAAATTAACGAAGTGGTTGCTAACACAAAGCTTGAGAAAGGACTTTCTGCAGTATCACCATTCCTGCAAAGCACAGATTCATTTTCACAAGGTGACATTTTCTTCTCTCGTGATCATCTGGGTTTGAAAGCCAGAAAAACCAACCAAGACAATGAACAAAATATATCTTCAAAGCCTAAGGCTACTTCACAAAGGAATTCCACAGCTCCACTGAGAAATCAAGAAGTTCGTAGTTTTGATCCAAATCAGCGTGTGGTTTCCGTGAGTACCAATCTATCACGTACACGTTCTAGTTCAATGTCTACTGTAAGTCGTCAGTTCAGTGGTAAAGCAAGCCTTGTGAGCAGTAAGCTCAGTGACAGTAGTGGAAAATCAAGTGGTACTTTTAGGAAGTTTACAGCCGGAAGGCAGAAAATCCAAAAAGACATATGGTTTTCATGTGTGAAGCGAGGAGGCTGCAGGACATCCAAATCACCTGAAAAAACTAAAGAGAATGATGAAGCTTCTTTTATAGAGAAAGCATTTGTTGTAGAAAATTTGAGCCACTTCTGGGCAGATAAACATCGTCCTGGCTCCTTGAATGGTTTCATTTGCCACAAACAACAGGCTATGCAACTTAAACAGCTGGTAAGGATAATTCAGTGATCTCTAATAATTACTATGCACTGGATAATTTGTTCTTGTAGTTATACTCTTGGATATGGGAATAGTGAACAACCAAATTTATCTACTCTTGGATATGGGGATAGTGGACAACCAAATTTACTTGCTCGATGCACTTATGTTATGATAGTGCGTCTATATGATAAACTGGTTTGTTTCCTCTTTTTTTAAATTTTAATTAAAAAAAATAGTATTTAAGTACATGATTATATTGCCCTTCGATAGTAACTCAAAGCACATGGAACACACAAATTGGGTGCGTATAAGAGGTAGGTTTACCCATTCATGAGGGTGATTATCCTTGCATAAATACTTGCCTACATGGGTGGTTTTCCTTGTTTTCACACTTATACACTCATGGCTTTACCCCAGTCCCACACATACAGGACGCACACTTGCACACAATGGCTAATGAATTTTTCAAACACATATTTTCTCCCTATTTGTCAGCTTCAATGTAGGAACTAGTCGGATCTCACTAATTGCCAGCTTTGTAATGGAAGATGATAATTTCACAATCAGTAATCATCCTATGATACCCATTTAGTAATTAGGGAAGGTAATGTAATTAAGTTAAAGCATCAGATTTCATTTCATTATTATCCCCTTTCACAAGGAAGAAAGTTGCAACAAGCATGAAGCATCTAGCTTAAAGTTTGCCAGTTTGTTTCTGCTTTGCTTTATGTCATTGATTTAGGTGCAAACGCAATCAATAAATGGCACAAAATTCATGCCGCCATCCCAGCATATAAAGTGTAGAGGATGATGATTTTTTCTCTTGCATGCAAGCTCCATTCACTTTTATTTATTTTAAAAAAAACTTACACATTTGATGCTAAGCAGTTTCTAATTCATATATATTATGCATTCTTGTCAGTATTTATTTTTCTTATTTGCCAGGTATCACATGAGGATTGTCCAAATATTTTGTTTAAGGGACCTTATGGTTCTGGAAAGAAAGCCCTGAGCATGGCCACACTTCGTGAAATCTATGGAGCTTCAGCATGGAAAGTATGTGTGATGGATTTTTCTTCTTTGATGCTTCACCATCTAATTTTTCTTTACCTGTTTGTTTGTCTTTTCCATAGCTTTGGTTGGTGACTCTTTAACATAAACTGTTACAGGTCTCACATGAGCTGCGTTGTTTTCATGTTGAGGTATGACACATGCCATCAAGATTGCAGCTAAAGTTTTACTTACATGCAACCATAAAGTTTGTTCTTTGTACATCATATAAAATCACTGACACACAAGGCGTGCATGTACTGACATTGATGGAAAAGGAAAAATAGTTGTGAACTGCCTCTTAGTTATTGCTACTCTCAAATGCATGTGAAGTAAAACACACTATTGGTGTTGTATTTTATGACTAAGTACAATTGTGTGTGCTTCGGACCATCTAAATTCCTTTCGTTTTTTTTGATGCCTGTAAAGCTGTCATTTGGCGGCTAGAAGGAAATGAATGTGTTGATTTTTCTAAACTACACGTTCTTTGCAAAAGATTTATGTTTATACTTAAATTCCTTCTCTGCCAAGTACAGGATTCTAGACCTTTGGAGGTGGTTATTCCTGTGGCTTCTAGTCCTCACCATGTAGAATTGAATCTTCGAGACAAACCAGAAAATACTAGGTATGCTTTAATGGCGCTTGCGAAGGAATTAACCAGTAACACATCTATTCCGGAAGTCAGTGATGCCAGCTTCAAAGCAGATTACAAAGGTTTAAGATCTAAACATGCCTATTTCATTTTGGAATGCAGAGTTTGGTAAAGTTTTAACCTCTTTTACTCTCTGGGACAGTTATTATTCTTTATGAGGCTGATCGATTGGCTGACAATGTTCAGCATTTGATAAAGTGGATTATGGACGGATATAGGGGTGCTTGTAAGCTATTTCTTCATTGTAAAGATGATTCTAAAATCCACGAATCTGTTAAAAGCCGCTGTAAGCTAGTTACCATTGATGCGCCTGTTACTCATGAAGTATGTACGATGTAGTCTCCCTATGTCTTTCATATAGCATTTTTTTTATTTTGCTCAGTAATTAAATTACTAGTGTGTGACTCCCATAAAGTTAATCTAGGTAAGTAGTCTTTGAAGTTGTAACTCCCATTTGAACGAGAACTTCAACCCCTTTTACAATTATGGTTTCAGAATGCATACATTTCTTTATTTAATGCGTGGTGTCTTCCAGATTATGGAAGTTTTGATCCAGGTTGCTCGGAAAGAAAATTTTGATCTGCCCATGAGTTTTGCTGCTAAAATTGCGGCTCAGTCCAAGCAGAATTTGAGACGAGCAATCATGGCACTTGAAGCATGTAAGATCCACAAGTAAGAACTGGAAAATTTATTTTTCTGAATAAGATATGCAACCGCTTGGATGAACATTTGTCCTGATTACATACTTAAACAGCTATCCTTTTGTGGATGAACAACCAATTCCACTTGGCTGGGAAGAGGCTCTAATTGAACTCGCGAGAGAGATTCTAGATGACCCGTCACCCAGGAGGTCAGTCCCCTGATCTCCACTTAAAATACTAGGCTGCATACTATTTGTTATAATGGCATGAAGATTGCCCTGCAAGCGGCGACTATGCATCTAGGAAAGTAATATACTGTGATACTATATTGGTGATGACGAACTCTCTTTAGAAATAACAACTTCTTGCTTGAAGGCAATATTAAATAATTTGATTTGCAGACAAGTCTTTGCACGCGGGAAGTTTCAAAAATTGCTGGCAGACTTTGTTCACCCAAAACTCATCCTTCGGGTGATTGACGCATTCTAATGACTGTATAATTTCTCTTGTATACGCAGTGCTCTTTTTTTAACTTCCCACATCATCTCAAAATGCAGAAGCTTGTTGAACAATTTCTGGAAGGAGTTGACTCTAGTATGAAAAGAGAGCTTTACTATTGGCACGCTTATTATGTAAGATAATTTGGGATCTTTTTCTGTTTCTACATCAAGTCGGGGGTTATATTCATGGTTCTTGCCTGCAGGATAAGAGGCTTCCTACTGGGACAAGCGCTCTGTTAAAACTAGAAGGTAACTTCATCCTCATCGTGAGTTTAGTTTTGTACTCTGTAACTCAAGAGTACTGAGGGCAATCTTTGTATTGATTAGAGCCAATGATCATACGTAATGTCTTAGGGGCCTAATTTTCATATATAAGTTATTTGGGTCTGGAGGCAATCTCTTTGTAACTGAATGACTTATACTTTGTATGCAGAGTTTGTTGCAAAGTTCATGGGTATCTACAGGAAGACCTTTATGGGTCGTCATAGATATTCATAATGAGCAGGTTCATTGTAGTGAAGCACTCTCGATAAGGAGCGCATGCCCGTTTGTACAAAAATGCAGTTGCAAGGGTTGGAAGTAAATCGAGTGCACTTTCAGCTCTCGCTAGACATAATCTATGGCCCATCAGAGATGGAAAAGAAACAAACTGTGTTGAGAATGTTCTTGTTTGTTTGTCGTGGAATGAATGTAGCATTCTTCAATGTCTATTTCTTAGGTAAAGCTGAAGAATATGGATTTGGCGGGTAGAGGCTGATGAAGTCCTACAGAATTGATCTGTACTTGGGAGTATGTAATATCTTTCCCGTGTCTGTGTGGATTTGTTTGTCATGAAAACATGGGAAATATGAATCTAGTAACCAAATTAAATATATACCTCCTACTAACTGTTGGAAGATGCGCGAAATTAAGTATACACCAGAATGTATAAGCTCAACATTAGCGAAGTAAATGCTTTATTAATGCCCACTAATCTCATTTGATCCTTGACGTAATTGATCTAGCACTTAGTTCTTTATATTGAACACATAATCAATTAATAACTAATCTTTAGTTCTTTTATCAATCTAAATTATATGTGGGACGTTGTAGGTTCAATATATATGTGATCGGTAAAAAGAGTAAAAACAAACGTCACAGCTGTCTTAATATGGTTGGAAGTATTTTTGTTTAGTGTTAAGTGATGAGGAAGCTTTGAATTAAGAACAAGAGCCGATGCCATGTTTATTCTGCTTTACTCAAAGGTGGTATATCATGCGTTCAGTACTAATTTTTCTTTGCTTTGTATCTAATAGCAACATCAGATTAAGGGCTCTATGTTGACAAGAAAATACTATTATCAAACACAAAACCACAACTTTGTTGATAAGAAAATACTCTTATCAAATACAAAAACACAAACTCTCCTTTTCTTCTCCAAACAACCTCTCCACACTCAATTCTGAATTCTTACATTGTAGAAACTTTGTTTCTTGTTTTCTCTCTTATTCTTCCTTGTTTACAACACACAATGAGAGGGGGTATTTATACTAACTCAAGATTAATACAAGCCACAAAAACATACCTAACACATACATAACATTGACTTCTACATTCAACAAA
>JAVDBV010050897.1:0-24528 GCA_032619315.1 Piper longum
TGACAATGCCGACAGACGGGGTAGTGTAAGGGGCCGACGATGAGGATGTTGTTGTCGCTGATTGTGGAATGAGGCAAAGGCTCGATGACATGGGTGACTTGGGGGGAGGATTGAGCTTAATGGGATTGAGGTGGTGGTAGGGTTCGTTCAATCTTAATGGTCTTTCTAATATAGACCCACCAAGATGGCGACGGGGGAAGGGACGGCGCTGCCGGGGGCGGGACGGCTCCCGATGATGGTGGCGCCCACAAAGAGGGCGACGGGGGGGCGGGACAGCACCGGATGACGGTGGCAACCCACCAAGATGGCGACGGGGGGCGGGACGGCGACGAGGGATAGATGGCGGCGGGGGACGGACGGTGCCAAGGGGCGGGACGACGCTGGGGGAGACTGGCCGGCGGAGTGGTGACGATGGTGATTTTGAAGTTGGCAGCGGGCGAACTTAGGACTAGAAAATGTTTGGAGAGTTAATAAAGGTTTTCTAATCTAAACCGTTGGATATAATTGAACGGTCTTGGAAAGATATAGTATATGTGACATTCCAACAATAGATGTACCTTTTATCGCCACTGTTTTTTTTTTTTTTTGGCCAAGCGTATTTCTTTTAGAGGTGGTTTTTCTTTTGAAAGTATTGCATTTTTTAACTTTTTCTTTGGCAGTCAGCCGCCCCTTTTCAAATTTGGAAGGTTCATTGCCCTTGATCCCCTTACGATCCACATACTCCTACATCGCTCAACACGGTTCCTTCTCCTTCTTCCTACTTTCTCTTTGGCTTCTACCTGGACTTTTGCAATTTATAATTGGTGATTCCAATCGGTGTGTAAACTCAAAATCACATCAGCATTTGGCGACTAATTATATGAATTGTGATTAGGTAAACTCATTCGGGTAGTTCAATTTGGAGCTAGTTTTATTCGGTTGTAGTTTGGTTGAAACCGAAAATCAGCCAAACATAGTTTGATCAATTTAGTTAATTTTCACTCGAAACCAATTGAACCAAATAAACTAATAAATAAAAAAAAGTTTATTCACATATTTTTTTCTTTTTTTTCTTCACTATTATACATGTGTCTTATGTATTTCAAATTATTATAATATATATCAAAAGTTAATGAAATCAACATTTTGGTTCAATTTATTAAAATTAATTTATTTATTGAGATGAACATTTAGTATATTATACATTATTTACCTGTTATACAATATTCCAAATTAGAACATTATTTATATATTTTTATATAATAAAATTGTAATTATCTCTAAATATGTGTTAATAATTTTTTATTTCATAAATAAAATTTAAGAATAATTAAAATAAACACTAAAAATAAATATTATTAATGATAAAAAATATTATTTATTATTTTTGTTAGTTTACTTAAAACAAAATAAAAATAAATTAATTCGATTTGATAATCAACTCTAATTTAATTTTTATTTAATTAACCAAATTAATTCAATTCCATTAATCAAGCTAGCGGTTCGGTTCGATTCGGTTTTATTTGAGCCGACCAGTCCCGGGTGTGTCGACCGGCTCTTACTGTGAAAAGAGGTTATACTTCTTTCAACAGAGAGTGGTGGCCCTTCTTCTGTAATAACCCACGATCATTGAGAACCATTGCAGCAGCCCCGATCACCGGTGGTGCTGTCCTCCCCCTCCTCCCCTCGATCGCCTATCCTTTGCCGCCGGCGCTGGCGAACCCCACCTTGATGCCGTCGAACTCACTCGCCTCCAAACAGCTGCTCGGCACCGCCCCTCACATTGGTCGCCCCTACCACCACCTCCCCACCTCTCCTCTGCCTTTGCCGCCAGAACCCACGCCATCTGCAACCACCCGCCTTCGTCGCCTCAACACGCTTGACTCCACCTAGGGCACCAGTCGTATCCCATGCTTGATTTGCTGCCGAAGAATGTCGTGCTCTACTGGTGCAGGGCTTTGCCCCTTGGGCAACAATGTTAAAAGTGACCCTTAGTTCTATTTAGTTATTGTTTATTGGAGTTCAATTTGTGTGAAAAGTGTTAACTTTCAAGCAGAAAGTGAATCCTTTTGTAAGCACATTTCGGAAAATATTTTATCGTGATTTGGATTTAGTTGTTGTTTATTGGAGTTCAGTATTGTATTTGGATTTCGTTTAAAAACATCAATGCATTCTTTTGCTTTTTAGCTGAGAGTGATGTTTGTTATATCGCCTCCTTAAGCAAGAATTGCTCTTGCCTTGGTTGTGTCAATTTGCTCCGGGATGAAAATGATGTATCATATGCTTCTGATGCTTATTCAACTGCTATTCCGGAGTATAAAGTTGTATTTTATGATCATGAAGATTTACTTCTTTAGAGAAATAACTCAATCTCTAAAACTATGCATGCTTCATATGAATAGTATTATCATTTCTTACCGTGGGAGTCATTGCCATGGCTACTAAATTTAGAGTCATGTTTCATATCCCTCAAAGTGACTTTAAATAGGTGTCACCGGCCTCTCTTAAATTAAAAATTAATTTAAAAAATAAGGCTTTCGCATTGGCTTATATACAATACATCAACTCCTTCTACGACCGATATGGATAAACCTAACAACTCCCCTTCATACATCGGGCATCTCTCTTTCACAAATCGGGCGTCTTCGAAACAATCATTATCTGGCAATCTCATTTTTTATCACACAGCACACAAACTCCGGCGACCCCAAAACAATCATACAACACCCAAACTCTGGCAACCTCGAAACTATGATCGTCTGGCAATCTCACTTTTCATCAAACAATACCAAAAAATAATCATCATCTGTCAATCTCACTTTTCATCAGACGACACCCAGAAAAGCGGCACCTAAAAATAATCATCGTCTGGCAATCTCACTGAAACAATCATCATCTGACAATCTCACTTTTCATCATACGGCACCCAGAACAATCGTCGTCAGACAACACCCAGAAACAATCATCATCTAGCAACCTCACTTTTCATCAGACACCCAGAAATAATCATCGTCTGACAATCTCACTTTCTATCACACGACACCTAGAAATAATCATCATGTGACAATCTCAATCATCATCTAGTAATCATATTTTTCATCAGTCGACACACAAAAACAATCATCATCTGGCAATCTTGTTTTTCCACTTTTGATCATACACCCAGAAATAATCATCGTCTGACAATCTCACTTTTCATCAGACGGCACCTAAAAATAATCATCGTGTGGCAATCTCAATCATTATTTGACAATCTCACTTTTTATCAAACAGCAGCCAGAAACAATCATCGTCTGACAATCTCACTTTTCATCATCATCTGGCAATCTCACTTTTCATCAGACGATGCCTAGAAACAATCATTGTCTGACAATCATTGTCTGGCAATTTTACTTTTCATCAGACGACACTCAGAAACAATCATTGTCTCGCAATCTCACAAAAACAATCATCGTCTGGCAATCTCACTTTTCATCAGAGGGCACCCAAAAAAATCATCGTCTGACAATCTCACATTTCATCAAATGGCATCCAGAAACAGTCATTGTCTAACAATTTCACATTTCATCAGACGGCACCCAGAAACAATGATCATCTGGCAATCTCGCTTTTCATCAGACACCCAGAAATAATCATCGTTTGACAATCTCATTTTTCATTAATCGTCTGGCAATCTCACTTTTAATCTAACGGCACTCAGAAACAATCATCGTCTAGCAATCTCACTTTTCCACTTTTCATCAGACACCTAGAAATAATCATCGTATGACAATCTCATTTTTCATTAGATGTCTCAATCATTGTCTGGCAATCTCACTTTTCATCAAATAACACCCAAAAACAATTATCGCCTTGCAATCCCACTTTTCCACTTTTCATCAGACAATCATAAATAATTATCGTCTGACAATCTCACTTTTCTTCAGACGGCACCCAGAAACAATCATCGTCTGGCATTCTCACTTTTTCACTTTTTATCAGACACCCAGAAATAATCATCGTCTGACAATCTCACTTTTCTACTTTTCATCAGACACCCAGAAATAATCATCGTCTGACAATCTCACTTTTCATTAGACGGCACCCCAAAATAATCATCGTCTGGCAATCTCACCCAGAAACTATCATCGTCTTGCAATCATTTTTTGACAATCTCACTTTTCATCAGACAGCACCCCGAAACAATCATCGTCTGGCAATCTCATTTTTCATCAAACGGCACCCAAACTCCGACAACCCTGAAATAATTATCGTCTGACAATTTTACTTTTTGTGAGAAGGCACCCACCTGGCAAATTCCCTAGGCGTAGGCAAACACATCTCCCAAGATAAGTGAGACGATCTTACTTTTCGTGAGACGGCACCCACCCGGTAAACTCCCTCGACATAGGCAAACACATCCCCAAAGATAAGTGAGACGGTACCCACTTCGTAAACTCCCTCGGCATAGGCAAACACATCTCCCAAAATCGTAATCTCGCTCTGATAGGCACCCCTGGGCTTTGATACCACTGTTAAGCCTATTGGGATCCTTAAAAGTGACTTGCAAAAAGTGTCACGGGCCTCTCTTAATCTAAAAATTAACTTAAGGAATAAAGTTTTTCCATTAGCCTATATACAAGACACAAATTCCTTCTACGATCGATATGGGATAAACCCAACAATCACCTCCTTAAGCAAGAATTGCTCTTGCCTTAGTCGTATCAGTTTGCTAGGGGATGAAAATGATGTATCATATGCTTTTGATGCTTATTCAAGTGCTATTCCGTAGTATAAAGTTGTATTTTATGATCATGAAGATTTACTTTTTTAGAGAAAATCTCTAAAACTATGCATGCTTCATATGAATAGTATTGTCATTTCTTATAGGGAGTCATTGCCATGGCTACTAATTTTAGAGTCATGTTCCATATCTTACTCTACAACTCTGTATATTGGCATGGCTGCAGGCTGCTTAATTGTTTGTGGCTGGAAATGGGATTTTGTAGCTATACTCTCCTCTAAAAAGAGTTTAAGTATTGAGTTATATGAAGCTTCAATATGGAAGAGAATGACCAAGATCATTAGAACAATAAAGAAAGAAAAATTGCAATTTACTTAAAATGTCATATTGAGGTAAGAAAACCAATCTCTACACTCTTGGGTTTAAATTTTTGCTCTATATTCTTTTCTGTGGCGTGATAAGGTTTGTTGTCTTGGAATAAGGGAGGCGGTGAAATAAGGTTAAATTATCGATTTCTATCACGGGTTTCCGAAGGATTAAAACAAGTGAATCGAAACTAGAAAGGCATTTTCTTTAAATTGGTTTGCTCTCTTTTTTCTTTTCTATTTCTTTTTTGGCAGCGAACAATACCGAACAGGATTGAGCTATGAATTTACTTGTTGTATCTATTTTTGCATTCGCTACAAATTTACGTGATGTTATTTCTGTTTTTGCATTCGCTGCAGATATTAGTTATGAATTTATCTACTACCCAGTTATAGTAGTAAACATATTTTAATGGAGTCCTATGTGTACTTTATTCGGGCATATTTATTGCTTCTATCTCACCTTGAGATGGATTAATAGCTTCGCCTATTGACTTGCTTTGAAAAAATTAAAAAGTAACATGGAAGAGTTTTTTAGTGTTCTATAATAATTATTCATAAGTGAGCTATTGTTTCTTTTTGATAAATATACAAATGTTAATAGTTATTGACCGTTTTTATAATATCTCTCAAAAAATTTTCTCTACTCAATGTGCAAATTTTCAAGAATTATTTTGATTAATTGTTCTTCATTTCTGTTGTCTCTTTATCTTAATCTATCATAAAAACGCTTGGAAAAATAATCTTCCATGAAGATTATTTTTTCCCTTTTGCTTTATACTTTATTCAGCAAATTTTGGACGTGTTTTCTTTTGTTTTACATCATTTTTTGTTGTGCATTACTACATTTTTTATCTACTTTGGATTTACATTGTGAATGAACACATTGAATATGCTTTAGTTGATCATGACACTATCATTATTACATTTTAAACCCCGATTTAAAAATTAGTTTTTTAAATGATATTGATTTTTTCGTTTCTTCATCCTTCATCCATTTTATAAAAAAAAATCATCTCCCACAATTTTTCTATAATTTCTTGGATTATTTTATAAGGATTTTTCCTAGCCAAGATATTGCACGCAATGCATGAGAATTATTAAAAAGTGTACTTTCATGGAGGTAAGGCTACCTGCATTAACACATAAGTATGGGGAAAGCATTCTTATACATGAAGATTTTTATCCATGCATATGCTAATTTAGTTGTAGTGTGTCAAAAGAATTACATGTACGCGATTACTTAATATTTGTTACCTATTATAATTTGTAACAAGGGAGATGTGCCAAAAGAATTTCTTACCTGTTGGTTTTGTCGTCGATCTACAAATTTTAACTGCTTCTACCACTGCTGAAAGTGGCGAATCTGTTACTTCTTTGTGTGCTGCTATTACAGGCATAAAAATCAAGGATTTGCCGATTTTATGAAATACGGGGAAATGTAGGCCTGAGCATGGTTCAGTTATCTGACCTAACCAACCAAACCAAATTTTATTCTGTAGTTCGGTTCAGGTATAATTTGGTTTTTGGTTTTATTTCGGTTTAATCAAAATATTCTTATTTGGCTATGGTTCATTTGGTTCGGAATTCATTTTCGAACTAAATAACCAAAATCCAAAAACCCCCGTGTTGTTGTGACTGGCATTCACTTGGGCAGCTTAGCTGGCCATGCATGGGAGCATAGGGGCGTTCCTCTTGAGCTTGCTTTGTATGCAACGACGTGAGTGATAGCTACAACATTGGCCGTTCGTTTGAGGCTGCGAGTTCTGGAGGGAACAAATTAGAATTGGACTCTAGTTCTGAATTTCTGGTGGTTGTTGTTCTTCCATGTTGTTGATGTATCATCCATTGTTTTCATAGTTGGGCCATCTACATTGGCTATTGGCTTTTGCTACAATAGCCCGGTTAGGTTAAGGTTACGGTATGCTTGGGCAGGCTGGTAGTGTGAAGTTGTAAGTGTCCGTTGCTTAGAGTAAGCTTGCTTCCAACATAGCAAAAAGGTGAGGAACCTATCCATTTTCTAATTCCTATTTCGTCTTTTGATATCATCTTTAGGTGTGTTATAATTCTTGATAATGACCATCATATACTTTCATATGCAACTTAATTAACATATATGTCATAATTCTTGATAATGACCATAATTCTTTAGGTGTGCCATAATTTATGAAGTTTCATCATTAACTTAATTAGCCACTATTTTGGTCTATGTAAAACATTTGATTCAAAGAAAAGAATTATGGAAGCAGTGGTGCAACATATTTCAAAGCCTTGCATTTACTCCCGTAGTCGTGATTGCATACATTTGTCATAGATTTGATGTAGTGATGGGTTAGAGATATGCAAAATTGTTATTAGTCATCTTTATTATGTTGGTTAGGTTTAATTTATTCAATTCCTAATATGTTATTTGACTCTGTACTCTATCAGGGTATCAAGCTCTCTAATCCTCAGACTTACAACAATTAACTTGGGAGCAGAATTGAGAGTACATATTTCTATGAAACAGAAACTTCTTCAAAACACAACAGGAACTGATTTTTTCTAACCTGTCAAGTAGTTACTATGCTGATTATATGATGAAAATAATAGACGTGCACAAATATAAGCAGCACTTTTTTGGGTGTGCATGTGTTTATATCCTATAGTTAAGAAAACATTTTGCTGTTTTAAATATAGTAATAACTACTTATAAGTACGATCATAGCATTTCCAATAACGCCTACCTAAATCCATACACTTTTCCTCAGGGATTGCTCCTTCTTGGCTTTGTGGAAAATTATTTTATTTTTGGTTTATGGTTAATTATATTCAAAAAAGGGTTTCCGAAAGCTGCTTCCTTTGATTGTCAATTTGTTGAGGTGAGAATTTTTTTTGTTTTTTTTCTTGTCTTCTTGGCAAATTGTTCTTTCAATATATGATTTGTGGGGTAACGAGGGATTTTTTTTGGCTTTTAATTCCCATAGAGTACATGCTATTTTTTTTGTTTATTTATGTTCCTTTTTTATTGTTCATTTATAGTCATTTTTTGTTGTTACTAATAGCTTGCTTGAATTGTTTAGGTATACATCTTTTCATTTATGCTGGCGCTACGTTGAGGATGGTCACGTAGTTATTAGTTAATAGTTTTCTATTCATATATGCGAATATAGATAAAAACATCATATTGCTTAATCTTTTAATTTTATGGTTGCTTAAATTGTTTAGGTATTGATCATTTATGTTGGCGCGACGTTGAGTATGGTCATGTAATTATTAATTAGTAGTTTTATTTGAATATGGATAAAAACCTCATATTACTTAAATTTTTTAATTTAATATATATATTTAACTATTGCTGCAGTGATTTATACAAAAGCAAGAGATTTATATGACGGATGGTAATCGGAAGCGTGAATGTAGAATTGTGATATTCTTATGTCATCTTTTGGTAAGGAAGTTTTTCAAATCATTGGTGTCCATCATTTGATGAAATGCCACACCGTTTTTTTTTTTCTGTTCTGATTTAGAATTTTTGGATTTATGGTTGTTGTAAACAGATCATATATATGTTATACATCTTCGCCTTCAACTTGGATAGAATTTGGGCAAAAAAATTTTGGCATTAAAGAAATGTCAAGATAATTCAAGGTTTGAAGAATTGATTACCTGTTTTCTGAAAACTTAAATGTGTTGAGTTTTGAATCCCATACAAGCTCTCATTATTGAACTTGTGTTTGTGTATAGACGTAGGCCAAAAGGAAGACATTTACAAGATTATGGCTCTTGAAGACAAGGTATTGTTTTCATGAAGATTCGTAGTAGAATATCATCTTCATTAGGCAATATTCAGAATCCATGTCCCACATCAAAACTGCACAGGAGAGCTTTTTCACAAGTACATGTCTTTCGTAAGTTCTATGTTGGATCAATCAAAATTAAACGACGTATAGATTAATTTGTTCTTAGTTCATTTCCAATTTGACTTCCATGTGAGTGGAGAAGAAATAGGCTTATTTATATTTCTCTTGTATTTATACTTTTTTCTTCGAGTTTGGATTTAACTTTTTATGGTTGTTGTTTTATATTTAGGGGCAGTTAATTGATGCCCTTTTCTCATTCTTTCGTGTACGTAGTAATATATATCTTTTAGATGTAATTTCTTTTAAAATATTGCTTTTCATGGCATTATAAATAACATGCTATTTTAATAAATAATAATCTTATTCAGCACTTTAATCTATCCGACGATGGTGTGGATCATGTTATGAAACAACAAGTTAGATTATTGGATCTAACATGAATTACAATAGAATAAGACACTTTGTTATTATAGACTACACGGTCTATATTTTACATGTCTGGGCGTTCGTAAATTGTCAAGGTCAGCAAACCTTCATTTATCATCTATATTATAATTAGTTTATATAATTTATTAATATTAATATTGAGATGCACAGCAAATTTCATCAATAGCCCGCTCATGACGCCAGTCTTACCTATTTAACATCTAAACATCAATAGTGATCACTCGATTTTTAAGCCTCTTTGCTCCTCGTTAGCTTATTTTCTTCAAACTTTTTGATAAAATGACTTGTCAGGAGCCCTTATTAGGCTTAATGGGCCCCTAAAAGGGACTTGTAATTAGGACTGTCAATTGAGCGAGCTAGCTCGTGAATATTTAAAGTTCGAGTTAGTTCTATTCGACTCGAAACTCGATATTTAAATGCTCGAACTTGAACTCAACTCAAAGTCGAATCCTACGAGCTGAGTTTGAGCAAGGCAGTATTCAACTCGAATGGACTTGATTATAACTCAAACACGACTTAAAATCAACTCATAACTCTAATCAAACTCGACTCATAGCTCGACTCAATAATATAATATAATAATTTACATAATAAGTCATTAAGGTGTTATGGTGTGTAATATATTTTATGGGAAATTTTTCTTATTTTTTGGATTTTTTTAAAGATTTATTGCATGTAATTATTTTTTGTTCAAGTCGAAGACGAATCAACTTTTATTAACGATATTAACGATATCGCCACCCACCCATTTCTTCCCCACCTCCCCCCAACGTTTCTTATTCCCCATACCCTCTGCCGACCTCCTTCTCCGTCACCAACACCGCTTCCGGTCGCCGCGCCACCGCCAATCGACACCATAGGTCACCATCAGAAGATCACCGACCATTCCCCCTATTGTTCGCCCGTCGCCAAGCCTCGACGACTCGACAAAGCCGTGGTGTGGCGGGACGATCGCGGAGGGGTGGGGGCGACCTTGTCAGGGTGGGGGCAACCGTAGCGGGGGAGGGGCGACTACGATGGGCGGCAAGCGACTGTGGCGACGGGGTGGGATGGGGCGACCAGACGTGGAGCGGGGGCGGGGCGGGGCAGACAGTGACCGCATGGCCCGAACCAGTCATGGCCGGCTATGTTTGGCCACTCAGCTGCCGGATCTAGCTGCCGTCGGCCACATCCGACCTCGTGAGGCCTTGTCTGGCCGCCTACCAGCCAAATCCGGCCATGGGGCGGCCGGACATGACCAGCCATGGCTGAATCAGGCCCGTGGCCGGATGTGGCCGACGACAGATATATCTGGTAGCTGGGCAGTTGGACATGGCAGTTCACTACCGGATTGGGCAGCGCGGTCGCCGCCTGCCCCACCCTCCCCCCGCTCCATGTACAGTCGACCCACCCCGCCCCACAGACCACCTATTTTGCCATTTTTTCGGTGAGCCACCACCTCCACCGACCTTCTCAACGTCATAGACGCGTCTGGCTTGCCGAGCCGAGCCAGTGCCAACGGTATACCACACCACCTCCATCCCAACTTTAGCTGCCAACAACAACTGTTGCCGAAAAATCACAAGAATCGTTAGTACTTGATACCATTTTGTTGATAGATTATTTTGTTAATTTTTAATTTTTATAAATGTATATTTTTTCATCTATTTTTTACTTTAGAAAAAGACCTCGTTTCGAGTTTGCACATGAGCCAGTTTCGAGCTCTCAATCGAGCTAGTTTCAAATTCCCAATCAAGTCGGTTACAAGCTCCTAAACGAGCTGGTTTCGAGTGAGCTCTTATAATTTAATAGTGTAAGTGTATTCAAGCTCAAGTCAAGCTCAAATATATCAGAAATATTCTAGTCGATTTCGAGCATATACGCTCAAAACTCGTTTGATCTTAAGTCAAATTTGAACAAATTTCGAGTTATTTGAGTCAAGTACGAGCACAAGGCGAGCTCGGCTTACTTGGTTGTTTAGCAACCTTACTTGTAATAAGTGTCACGAATCTTTCTTAATACAAAAGGTAGGTCAAAGAATAAAGCTTTTATATTAGCGTATATACAAGTCAATAACATCATTCACAACCAATATAGGATAAACCTAACAATATGAGATAAACCTAACAATCGCTCAAAACTATTATTCTCTAACAATCTCCCCTTCATCACACTGAACTCACATATCATCACTTGGCAAATTTCCCATAAATCATCAGGTGGAACCCATGAAGGGAACTTCTATAATCGGCATAGGCCAACGACAAATCTAACATGACTCTAATACTACTGTTAGGCATAATAAGCCCCCAAAAGGGACTTGCAAGAGGTCTCACAAGTCTTTCTTAATCCAAATACTAGTTTAAAGAATAAGGCACTCATATTAGCCTATATATAAATCATCAACATCATCTACAACCAATATTGGATAAACCCAACAAACCCAACACTTTAGACAACACAATTTTGCCAGTCATCCTTAAAATAATACCTATTTTTTTACTCTAAACGTTTATCGAGTTGACTCAAAAATAAAAGTAACTTATAAAGTATATATTATTTGGTTACTTAAGAAGGCTATAAATTATTTGATTACATGGTGAAGGCGTGGAATGAGAGGGTGCGGTCAAAATCTGTTAATGACCATTAATAATTGCTTTTAATACAAGAAAAATTGAAGAGTAAAATTTTACTGTCCAAATAGCATCTGGGATTAATTTTGACCCTGTTCTTAAATCCATTTAAGGCTAGCTGGTGGCGGTGAATGGTTCATGTTGTGCTAATTGTTGTACAAAAATATGACGTTCTAGTTCTGACGTCTGCAAAACGACAGTATGTGAATGGATTGTTCCAACATGCTCCACCACTTCTTTGCAAATTGCAAATAATTATTTCTCAAATCCTGTTGAGGGCCATGTTATGTTTCAGATATAAAAAGTATTTGGATCTTAGGATATATAAATTGCGACAATTAGCTGTTTAGTGGAGTACGTTTCATGTGGTAATTTCACCAATGTAATACAGCAACTTGCTTTGCAAATTAGTACCTCCTTGTTTTTGAGCCACCAATGTAATGCATAGTCGTCTTTATTTAGAGTGTCCAAACTTTTTTGTGGCATTTTTATATCATGCAGCTACTCTAAATGTACCTTAACAAAAGTTAATATATTATCACTTTCTAACACAACAGGAATCGGAAACCAAGAAGGTTGAGAGTTATAAGTTACACTGGTGCAAGCCTAAACTTTTGAACATGGAGTCTCGCTCACGACATGGCGTGCGATTAAATGTAATTTTTTGTATAAATTAATCACTTTAAGAAATTTGCATGCTTTTAATTGCTTCCAAGACCTACTAATGACTTAGATTTCATTCATTTTCACTATTCCCTTAAAAACTTATCTAATTTTATCAAAATTTTTTGGAACCATACTTTTAAAGAAATTGAAGTAAAACATCATAATTTGTCAAGAAATAGAAAAAAGCCGGTATACCTCATAATGTAATTTTAAATGCTACATTGTATTATGGGTTGTAGCCGGTGTATTACATACCACTTTTTAAATTTATTATGGTTTAAGTTTTCGTACAATTTTAATTTGTACCCCATTTTTTAACCTAAAATTTTCATTTTGTTTTTGAAAATCACTATATTTTAACTAAGGTTTAATAAATTATTCTTGACAAAATATTTTTTAAATATTGAATAAACTATTTGATTTATAATTTTAAATAGTTAACCTTATTCTACATTGTTGAACCAAATATATCCCACGACTATAAATTTACGTTAATTGGTAATGAGTAGGGTATTTAAAACTTTGTCTCAGATAATTGAAAGTCGAAAGTGGGAAAAAGGTTATTTTAAAGAAAATGTCCTCTAGGGTTATTTGTGAATTGTAATCAACCATAAAACTTCAACACAGAATAATTTCAATCCCAAAATAAAAGTTGTGAGTTCCCTCAATTTAATTATACATCTAACATTTATTAAGGTAAAATGTTATTTATAAATGTGAATAATATATATATTTTTTACTTGGTTAATCACTTTTGAAGAGATGAATTACCCTACTATATTATAATTTGGGCCAAGTAGTGATAAATAATATTAAAGCCTTTTGGTTTTGTGTTAGATGGTAGGCTAAACTAGATACGTTAATTAGACTATTGATCACGGGCCAAAGAAGATCATGGACTAAGGCTAATAACGGGTCAAGTATAGAAATTTCAGGCACAAATTTTTTTAAAGTGGGCAGATTATAAGATCTCTCAATTTAGTCACACATTTAATACATATTAGGATAAAACCTTATTTATAAATAAGAATAAATTATAAATTTTTAACTTAGTTAATCACTTTTAAAAAGATGGTTTAACCCATTATATTACACTTTAAACCGGTTATTACAAAAGTTCTTTTTTCTTGGTCTTTAATTTGAAAGTGATCACCTATCTTTTCTTTTTCCATTATGTACAGCACTTAACTAAGCTTTTTTTTTTCATGTAACTCAATCTTTCAAATTTTCTATGAATCTAAACACAATTTTATTACATTATACACATGAACTAAAATAATATAATCTAAAAAATACCCCGACATTCATGATTCGGTTGATAAAATAAAAAAAAATTTGAGCTTCAATGGTATTTGGATTTTTGTGTCCTAAATAATAATAACTTATTTTTGTTTAGAAATTATCTTTTAAAGAGAGAGAGAGAGACCAAGTTTAGTCTAGTATAATTAGGTCGGGCAATAGAGGATCCGTCACAATCAAGCAGATAAGTGCACTACGCGTAAGTAATTAATATTAACAATTAATAATTTATTTCTTATTAAAAACACAACAAATGCATGAAAAAGATACAACAAAATATCTCAGAATGTCTTATCCATCCCTACCAAATTCATGATTAGAGAAATGAGAGAACACAAAAGCTACAAATTATAATAGGTTAAGCCTGCGGCCATGAATGGCCGACCAGCACAAAAAAAGAGAAAACAAAAAAAAAAAATGGGTCCAACATATCCGACGGCCTATATGGCACGATCTCTCCAGTTAGTCCATGAGAAATTTACAAACAAAGGGGATTTGATAGTTTTATTACGATGAAAGGATGAACTAGTGTTATTCACGATGTAAAAACAGATTTTTTTAGGTTGGGTCAAAATACCAATTTTTTATCCATTTGCCCCAACTTTAGTTCCCCATTGCACTACAGTATACGACCCTTGTAATCGGAGAATATATATACACAAACGAAGTTTGAGTCGTGTTAAACCAGTATAATAAATCTCCATTCTCTCTCACTTTTATTAATGGGTTAAAAATTGCATTGAAAATATATAAAATTAAAAATATAATATTATAATTGACAACAAATGATTTTTTTCTTAATATAGTTTTATATTGTTGAATAAATTTAGTGCAATGACCTGATTTAATGGTCGATGACTAGTTTTACGCAAGTATAAATAACAATAAATCTAATTATCGTCCAAATTAATTACAAATAATATACGACTCATACATATTATCTGCATCAAATCATTAAAGAGACAAGGTACTGCTTAGTTATATTATGTATAACTCTATTATAAATAATTAATCTATAATATAATTAGAATATTATTAAATAGGCTAATAAATTCGGATAGTTAGGGTTTAAAGGTTAAACAATAGTCAAAATTATTGCTTATGACAATAACAATAATAATTAATTTTTAAATATATAAGACGTAGTTATAAAATGTAATTTAATTAGTGTCCGATATATTTTTTGTCAGTAACAGTTATTTACATAATACAAGCTATATGTGTAAACCAAAAATTTATACGTGTTTTGTCTAGGCGAGAGAGGTAGATGTGTTCACTAAATATATCGTCCGACATCCGTATCGGCAAAGGAGGAAGATGAGGGTAATTGTGTCATTTGGTAAACTTTACCCCTAACATGGAGAACAACATTTTTCCGCCCCTCATATTGTAATATAGCTACTCCCACTAATTAACGGGGAAAAAGGGGCACCTATATTATCGCTCACTTGTGCTAGCCGCCACACTCGGATTCCCAAATTCATGTTCCTGACACCGCTCCCTCAATCGGCGAAATACTTTGATTATGTACGAATCTCGAACTTCAATTGATGTTTTGTCGTTCAATCATATAATTTGGTGATGGATAATTCTGGGTATTATTTTGTGATTACGATGTGTTTGGTCGCTGTGTGAGTTTTTATTTTGGGTACATATTTGTGGTAGATCTGCTGGGATTTGGGGCTGGTGGGTGGAAATGCAGAGGCAGACCAGGTTGATGGAGAGATCGAGTAGTATGGCGAGGGAGAAGCGGGGTTTGGAGGCTCACGGGGTGGAGGATGGACCCCAGGATCCCAAGAGGCCCAAAGTTCCGGCTTTGGCAAGGTCTTTTTTTTTGTTTTTATTTATTTATTTGATAGTTTTTTACTTGAGGGTGATTGAATTGGGAAATATGTGCATAAGTTATGATTGTTGTTGTTGTGTTTGTTATTTGAATTGTTTTGGTTAGTTAATGGCTTTGGTAAGGGTGGGTTGGAGTAGAAGTTGTGAACTATGTGGTGTGACTAACTGAATGAGCTGCATGTTTATCCTAGTGGTTTAGCTGTTCATATGTTTACGATAATTTTTTATTTGAGGGGGCTTGAATTGGAAGGGTTAATTTTTGAAGTGTTTTGATTTGATTTTGAAGTGGATTGAGTCGTTAATGAGGTTGTTTAGAGTGGATTGTGTAGATCTTGTGAACTGTGTGGTGTAAAATCCTAGAAGTTTGGTTGTTCATTTTGAGCTTTTGTTAAGTTTGGTTAGTTGATAGCAAAGCAGGGAATTTTTTAATGCAGTGAAGGAAGAATCATGATTGGGATTGAAAATATCATCTTTATTATTGCAGCTCAATCTATGATGGCTTTATTGACATAAGTTTGTACCTTTGGGTTGGCGAATGTTAGATGCTTGCTGGGAAATTTTATATGTGTGCCATCTTTACTTTTGCCAGCTCATGTAAAAATTGAATTAAAATCTATCATTTGGCCTAGTTTATGATATTGGAACTCGATTTGATCAGTGTTATTTTTTGGAGTGGTTTAGGTGTCTATCTAATTGGTAGATTGATGTGAGATGTAATTTCTGAACATATTCTGTTTCTTATTTTAACTGAGGGGTAATTTTGATACTGCAGCGTTATAGTTGAAGCGCTCAAAGTGGATAGCTTGCAGAAACTTTGTTCATCATTAGAGCCGATTCTACGAAGAGTTGTAAGACAAATTATATTTTTCTGTTTTTTTAGAGCATGGTTTTTATGGGAACTTATTCTCATCCAAGTCTAAGGCATCTTATATAAATATGAGTTGTTTCTGTTTTTGCCAAAGTTAATTGCATAATGAATTTTCATAGAAGATGTTTAATGCTTGCTTGTCCTATCCATGAGATGGAACTTAAGAAACTGCTGATGGAAGCAAGAAAGGCCACGTGGATGGATTCTTCTCTATCATATGTAGATAATAATAATTGAATTTAATTTACTGGGTCTTTGAGCTGGTTCAGCGTATTTATGTGCATAAACTCACATATGCTAATTGATGTATTGATATCTGAAATAATGGAGCTGGCAGAAGTGTAATCATCTTGATTTTCTCCCCCATGAAATCACGATAGATGTAAATGTTTTTGCTATTGGCAACAGACATATGATCCTTTTCCGTTTATTTGCAGGTTAGCGAAGAAGTTGAACGTGCATTGGCAAAGCTAGGCACTGCTCAGCTTACTGGAAGGTGTGATTCCATGCGTATAATTCTGTTTTTCAGTTGAAATAATAGGTGAAAGTGCTACGCAAGATGATAGGTTACTGAGACAGATCTTATTTTCCATTTATATATAGAATATATCAGTTTTTCATCACTTCTTATAGCCTCTATCTAATATGTTTTTGCTTCACACCAAAAAAGAAGTGAGGTGCCCTATATTTCTTCAGAGTAGCATGCATAAGTTGTCTTAGCAAGTGATGAAGCCAACTAAGTGATTTCATCATACTTTGTATTTGAATGATATTACAGAGTATGTAGTTTAGTTTGTCATTGGAATCCTGTTCCTGACACTCAATCCCTTCCAAAGAAAAGATTGGTCTCGTAGCACTCCTATAAACCTATCCCTTCACATTTGATAGGTATGTGTACGAAATGAACTGAAAACTTACCAATTGAAGTTACACACAACTTTTCTTCGTTGAACTACAAAAAGTTTGAAATCTGACGTGGTTATTCTTTCTATCTTTTGCCTGTTTTAAATTTATACTGAATTCCCACACTATATAAATGAAAAACGTTTCCCACTTGCGAGTTATATGGATGGCATCTTTTTCATTGGCGAGGCTTACAAGCGGAAAAGCTAATTTTGTATATAAATTCAGGGCATCTCCACAAAGGTTGGAAGGACCAGATGGGAGGAACTTGCAGCTGCATTTTCGCTCCCGCTTGTCACTACCTCTCTATACAGGGGGAAAAGTTGAAGGTGAACAGGGAGCCGCAATTCACGTTGTCCTGCTTGATGCAAACACTGGCAGTGTTGTTACCACAGGACCGGAGTCAGCAGCAAAACTAGACATCATTGTCCTTGAGGGTGACTTCAACACCGAAGATGATGATGATTGGACTGTTGAAGATTTTGAAAGTCATACTGTGAAAGAACGTGAAGGAAAAAGACCCCTTTTAACTGGTGAATTGCAGGTGACCTTGAAAGAAGGTGTTGGGACATTAGGAGATCTCACATTTACTGATAACTCAAGTTGGATACGGAGTAGGAAATTTAGGATTGGGTTAAAAGTTTCATCAGGTTATTGTGAGGGTGTACGGATTCGTGAGGCCAAAACTGATGCTTTTAGTGTTAAAGATCACAGAGGCGAATGTATGTTCTTCATCTGCTAGTTGTCAACTGTTTGTTGTTTATTTCTGTATGAAGACTAGCTTCTTCTTTTTTTTCCTGAAACGGAAGCCATTTGCAGTATACAAGAAACACTACCCTCCTGCACTGAAAGATGAAGTGTGGAGATTGGAGAAAATAGGAAAAGATGGCTCTTTCCATAAAAGGTTGAATAAGGCTGGCGTCTACACTGTTGAAGAATTCCTCCGACTTGTTGTTAGGGATGCGCAAAGACTTAGAAATGTGAGACACTTAACATTTATTCATCAAAGTTTTTACGTTGTCAATTTTATTATCTTCCCTTTATTGCTTCTCTGTCTTTGTATTATCAGGTGCTTGGGAGTGGAATGTCAAACAAGATGTGGGAGAGCCTCGTGGAGCATGCAAAGACTTGTGTCTTAGGTGGGAAGCTCTATGTTTACTATCAGGATGATACAAGGAATGTTGGAGTTGTTTTTAACAATATTTATGAACTGAGAGGCTTAATAGCCGGTGATCAGTATTATTCTGCAGAAACGCTAGATGAAAGCCAGAAGGTTATATCCTGTATCTCCCTGTTTGACTAAACTACTCTTTCCTTTTGAAACTATTTTTTTTTCTAAAAAAGTGGAAATGTAAAATATGATTAATTACGTCATTGTTTTTACTTAGTTGTAGTTGTCGTTTTTACTTAATTGTAGGTCTATGTTGATTCGCTGGTGAAGAAAGCATATGATAATTGGATGCATGTTGTTGAATATGATGGAAGAGCACTTGCTACTACAAAATCAAGTAGAAAAAGTTCATTGAGGAATGAAGACGCAACAGTTCTGGTGGATTTCCCACCTTCCTTTGGTCAGCAGGCTTCACTTCCTCTCCTCCCCAATCCCCTGGATCAACCTCCTGGTGAACCCGCACCTAAAGGTGGAGGTAAGTAGTGTTTGCTTGTACTTTATTTGTTGTTTGATTTTACTGGGAAAGTGATGGATTCTTGTGAATTGAATCCGATAACTGAACTAAAGGCTTCAACGACAACCCAATTAGTCCTCTAAACTTTAACTTGACAAGCAAAGTTGCAAACAAAAGAAGAAGCAGAGAAGAGAAAAGAAAGACAAGGGAAGTGGCGACGCAGGTAAAACTAAACTTTATTCATTCATTCATAATCCTTAAAAAAAATACATGACAACCCTTTTATATGACTTAACCCTGATTAAAGTAATCAGTAATGACTAGTATACCCATACTAACGGGGTATACTAATTAAACTAAATAAACTGGACTAAAATACCCGTCAATAAAACATAAATAGTGATTAAAAATAAACTAACTAAAAGATTATCTTATGCAACTTTAATTCTAATATAACTAGAAAACTATTAAAATTAAGCTATTGTCCTTCATCGGTCTCTCTTGGTTGAAAAGAACTTATACACGAATTCTGATGGAAGTTTGTTCGTAAAATCTATTGAAGGAAGGCCATGAGAAGTCTTGTTTGCACCATACAATGATGAATTAAACTATGCATCGTCAATTCCTTCTGCTGATAAAAACTTGTCCTCAAGTTTGTAAATTAATGTTTTGGGTAATACTAAACTTGCATTTGTAAGATAAAAAATTCATCCAATCAATCCAATAATGTTGAATCCAGACTTGACAAAATAATTTTAGTAACAAAAGCTTCGAATGATCATGAATAACATCTAGATAATATGGATCTTTATATGACTCTTCAATCAATAAATCCAGTGTAGATGAAATTCTTATATATTCAAACAATAAGGATGAAGATTCTTCAACGTCTTTTGTATCAATCAATTCAGTGATTTTCCCTTGTAGCTCTTCAACTATAGTATCTGTACATTCAAGTGTATCAATTTTAAGAGAAGTCGGATGAGAATAATTGTATAACACTTGAGTTTCAACAACTTCATCTCAAAGATATATAGTTAAAGTATCTGATTTTGGATTCTTCTCAATAGGGGTATGTTGGCAGGGAAAATTATTGGCATCAGTGTATGGTGATGGACTGCTTGTGGTGTCATGACTACAAGAGCTTGAGTAGACACTATAGTAGCCATATGAGGTGGTGTATTCATTATCTCCAATTGAGGAGTTTGACTAGCCAGCCACATTGCATAAAATCTATCAAAACCTTCATTAAATTCTAGCATATGCTGATCATAAGCTTTCATCCATGGTCTCTTAAGTCTCTTGTTGACTATTAGAATCCTTCAATGTTTGCAAAATAAGATTAAGTTGATCCTCTATTGTTTGTGGAGGATTAGAAGGCTCACCCAGTTGTTGTGGATCCATGAATCAATCCAAGTAAGAAGCCTTGCACTAGGTAATAAAACCCACCCCAATATCTTGGTGTTGATCAACAAAACGTTACCAATTAGTATAGAAGGACAGTAGCAAACAACAATTGAAGTTCAATAACAGCCCTCAAACAGTAATATTGAACTTGGATTGATAAAGGACCAACGAAGGCAGTACTTGGCAGTGTGATAGCAAGACTCAAACCAATAATATAGAAAAATACCAAGTCAATTACGGCAAATCTAGCAGTATGTTGTTGCTGCACCCAAAAAACCCAAACCAAGAGCAGAGAAAGATGTCGCCCAGCAGTATATAATCTTTGATTACATAGGAAACAGCAACTAAACAGATCTCAAAGTCGGCCACACAAGTAGTAGTACTTGTATTGACAGAAGATGACAATAAAGTCGCAAACAATATATGATGTCACCCAGGGAAAAAGAAGATCAATTGCTGTCAACAAGTACTAGACTTGTATGGCTGCGAATAACAGGTAGAGGATGTCACCTTAAGATCAATATCATCAAAAGCATCCAAAAACATTCTGTCCAGCAACCCCAAACAAAGAGCAATGTCTGCCTTGGCAAATCCAAGACTTGATGTCGCCAAGAAACAGAGACTTGCAGAATTGTATGGGAGGGGCAAACAGCAACCAACACAATGACGACCTTTGCAGGAATTGCGAAGTTAGAACAGGTTTGATGTCGCCTTGGTGTTGGAGATTTAGGCGGCACAAATCTGTGTTGGAGATGATGGTGGTGTTGGGGTGGTGGTGGGGAAGATAAATCACAATCTGTGATGCTGAAAAGCAAACATATTGGAGGGTGTTGGTGGAGCAAAACACAGGAAGAACTTGAGGCTCTGGATACCAATTGATGGACTCCTGTGAATTGAATACGATAACTGAACTAAAGGCTTCAACGACGAACCCAATTAGTCCTCTAAACTTTAACTTGAACAAGCAAAGTTGCAAACAAAAGAAGAAGAAGCAGAGAAGAGAAAAGGGAGACAAGGGTAGAGGCGACGCAGGGTAAAACTAAACTTTATTCATTCATCCATAATCCTTAAAAAAAATAGATGACGACCCTTATATATGACTTAACCCTTATTAAGTAATCAGTAATGACTAGTATACCCATATTAATGACGTTTACTAATTAAACTAAATAAATTGGACTCAAATACACCTGTTAATAAAACATAAATAGGGATTAAAAATAAACTAATTAAAAGATTATCTTATGCAACTTTAATTCTAATGTAACTAGAAAACTATTAAAATTAAGATATTGTCCATCAGAAAGGTGCACCTTAAATGTTTTTCAAAAAATTGTCGAAAGTACCTTTCTGGTTTCTTTTTTATTTCAGATGTGATAACAATTTGTTATTGTTCAATTTGCACCACAGGTCCCTTATCTTCTGAGTACGTAGAAAACGCATCAGTCAGATATCAAACAAGTGCTCAGCATGTGCCCTCTAACACACAGCTCCAATTTGAAATATCACCATTTATTCAGAACCAATTGGTTGCACCTTCCCCTGTAAACCAGATGAGTGGAAACAATGCTACTGGCTTAGCTCTTGGTCTACCACAAGGATCCAGCCTTGGTTACCAGTTCATTGCTGGTTCCTCTGGACAGACCTCAACCAACTTCAACAGTTACAATGAATGGGGCCATCAGCGTGATGGTGGAGGCATTGATGAATACATATCTGAGGAGGAAATTCGTATGAGAAGTCATGAGATGCTCGAAAATGAAGACATGCAAAACTTGCTTCGTATCATCAGCATGGGAGGCACTACTGTTAATGTTTCTGACAATGGCTATGCATATTCTTCGTTCATGCCAACACCAGCTCCCAGCTACAAATTTGGGGAAGAGCGGAATCGTTCATCTGGCAAAGCCGTAGTCGGATGGCTTAAACTTAAAGCTGCTCTCAGGTGGGGCATATTTATCCGCAAGCGGGCAGCTGAAAAGAGAGCAAAACTTGTGGAGCTGGATGATTAACAAATGCGCGATGTGAGGCACATTCTTTACCTTGCAGTTCAATTTTTCTTGGCATCATCCCATGCTGCGAATATGCCGTTGGCTAAGTTCAAAGCGCAAGTTTTTGTTACATTGAATTGACTTTGGCTTATTCCTGATGCATCTGCAAAATATTCTCATGCTAATCTGCAAGATTTTACAAAGGTTTCTCTTCTAAGGTAACCTGCCTGGCGATAGGATGCGTGTAGAAATCCCCCTTGCTGCCTGTACAGTTGTTCCATCCTCGTTTAACTTAGATGGTAATAATTCTGTGGACATTGCATTCTAGTGTAGCCATATGTGCTGTGAGTTGGGTATTGTTTTAGTTATATACCCGACAAAGTTTCCTTTATAGCCATGTGATTTTATTTCTTAATGTTGCATTGTTATATTTTTGGATTTAAACATAAGTAGTGGTTCAACATGGAATTGATATGTTTATATTGTAGAATTTATATCAACATTGGCCTGTGTATGTAAGCGATAAATAAGGATTGAAGGAGATGGAAATAGGGGAAGGGAAAGTTAATGGGAACAGGTGGTACTTAAAGCACTGAAGGGAAGATAATAAGGTAGATCTCGCAAATAGCTTACAATCAATAATCACTTGCACGAAAGTTATTAATCCGTCCAAATGAGAAAGATGTATCTAGAAGTAAAAGGGCGACGTCTATTTATCTTCAATAAAAGTGAAACTAAATGTCGCCCTTTAATGAAGAGGAGATTTAAGTAATTAAAATGCAACAAAATAAGAAATAAATCAGTTTATAATAATTTATCTTTTCACTTAATAAGAGTTTATTTTTAAGCTTGGGAGTCTCTCTCTAAAATATCAAACTATTATATTTTATATTGTATTTGATAAGAATTATTTATAAAATTAGAATTTATTTTTAATATTGGTGGCACATAGCACGGCGTCTTTGCCTAATTAAGTGAGAGCCATGTTATTTTTAAAATAATTTTGATACAAAATATTTTATATAATATTTTGTGATCAAGTGCATTTCCTCAAGCCACCACATTCACCGATTTGGCTCAAAACTCCTGGCGATAGCCTATCTCCCCAGAAGCTTTCCGGCGATCTCGCCGCCGGCCTCTTCCGGACCATCTCCGGTATATTCCTCTCACCAAGGCCAACTGAATTTGGCAGTTGCCAGTCGGTGTCACCGTCGTAGTTGCCGTCGCCGGAGCCTCTCGATTCGCTGGTGTTGCACCCGCGTTAGCTGGGTCCATGGGCCCGACTAGTTGACCTTGTCCACACCATCTGCCCGAGGCCGCGGCCAGAGTCGTGCTCTCCCACGACTTGACCGAGGCCGAAGTCTGCCGCGACCTGGCTCTGAACCGCGAGCATCAAACTGGCCCACTCTCAACTTGACCCGGTCCAGACTATTTTCTCAGCCCGAACAGACCCGAAGCAGGTCTGGTTCCATCCTCTTCGTTCTGGGAGTAGGGGTGTAAACGAGTCGAGCTGAGCCGAGTAGTGGTGTGCTTGAGTTTGGCTCAATATAAAACGAGCCGAGCCGAGCTTTAATGTAAACGAGCCGAGCTTTAATATAAACGAGCTGAGCCGAGCTTATCCAAAATTTATAGTGTTTGGGCTTGGTTCGAGCCGAGCTTTAGCCGAACTTGAGCCTAGTGAATGTTTCTGTGCTCACTTATATAAGATCAAAAAAAATTTTAAACACTATATAAGTTCAATGTGACCTCAATAATATTTACAAGCCGAGCCGAACCGAACATTTTTTCGAGTTTGAACATATCGAATTCGAGTTTCGAGCCGAACTGAGCCGAACACTCCTTTGCTTAAGCTTTGTTCGTTGTTCAATGAGCTTATCTATTTCGAGCCGAATATTTTTTCGAGCACAAAATTAACGAGCACGAGCACGAGCCGAGCCGAGCCGAGCCGAACGCAAAAAG